>JAEQBH010009329.1:0-133969 GCA_016808115.1 Tetrastigma voinierianum | reverse complement strand
TAATCAACTCATGATCACGGTTATAGCATCATTAGCAGTCAACGTCAAGGGAGTCGACATAACAGTCACATCTTTGATCAGCAATGTCCGGTCTGATTTGTGCGCACCTTCTCGGTCAGGCAGATTGCGTAGATTGGGAACCAGAATCAGGATCTTCTGATCCACTATATCACTATAAATCATTTGCTCTCAAAAACACAAGCGTTACATTTCGGTTAGCATAAAAGCCCTTTCAAATATGCGGAAGCGTTTTTTTTTTTTTAAAGGGGTAGGCCCATTAACCTTACATTTATACAAAGTGCGATTACCTGAGCATATCAAGCCTTTTTAGAAATGATTTACAAGTGATGTTGAGTTAATTGTTTTTCTAAACAATCAAATATATTAAAAAAATGGGTGAATGCATATGTCGGAGCATACTCCACAAATCTTTCTCTATGACTCAGGCGTGCTTCCTTGATCCTTTCGTTTATGTTCAGCCAGTACCACCTTAGATACAACATCTTTAACATTTCATAGCAATGGTTATATCTGTTCATTCTTACATTTGAAGTTTAGAGTCAATCATATAATTTTATATCTTTCCGTCTTTGGATGATTAATGTATTTAATACATATACTTATTTCATATACAATGTTTATGGTTCATTAATCCATTCAAATATGCACTTTATATGCAATCATTTATAACTAAATCATGCATTTCCTGATACTCTTTTCATTTCAATTTGCAATCGTAACAATTTCCCAATATGTGATAATCTCAAAGTCAATTCGAGTTCTTTATAATATAATTCTTCTATGTTTAGGTATCTGAGGATATCGGAATCCAGAAACACTGATCATTAAGTTGTAGGCGGTATAAAACATTTGTTTTATAACATGATTCGGATCAAGTTTGAGGCTGTGGCCCAGTTATTAGAAATCGGTCGTGACATTCACGTCTTTGGCAATCACTATGAGTACACTTTGATGGTGACACATCAATGTTTGAAAATTGGTAATCTACTTTGTTGATATATTGGTATACTAATATGTTCTTAGTACTGTTAAGCGATTAACATTTCTGAGGCGTTCGAATCTTTTGAATACAATTACAATATGTACGTTGATAAATAGTTCATTTTGTGCCTCGTACAGATTTCATATGCAAACATTTAATCAATTGCCTCAAATCAATTCAAACAAATCAATATCGCTTTCAACATACATTTAGAACAAACATTTCAAATCTTCTGCATGAGAATAGGAGAAGATAAGACCAAAACGATCTATCTGCTCTTCATACCTTGATCTAGGTCTAGATTGAGTGATCTCCTTATTTTAACCGTCACACATCTGTGATAAACTAGCACTACTCACTTAACGAATATGCCAAGGCAAGCAGTGCAGTGCAGCACTTTGTTTAGTTTATCTAACATTTGGTGTGTTTATTGGGTCATTCTTATTGATTGCCGAATGCGGGGTGCCAGATAAAAATCAAAAATTTCTCGGCATGGCGATGTGACTAAATTGTGGCGTATTTTGAGAGTGTCGTTTGAAAAACGACGCTCGCTTAGTAGCGGGTATCTATGCCTTAACTGCTCGTCACATGGCTTGGGTTTCCTGTATTTGCGGCGTAGAGAGGCTGAATATTATACTGATTTTCCGGTTTTTTTACTGCGATTTTCTCCAAAATCACCCCAAAATCTGAAACAAACATAGAATCACTCGATAACATCCTAATAAATCTAAATATGAGCCATGAAACATACTGGATGGATTAGGGTTTTCTAACAAACGTTCAATCCTGACTTTCTAGGTTGGGTTCATACCTTGAATCTTGAAACTCTTTGCCTAGCTTCATACCTTGATCATGGAAACCATAAATGGGGATCGATTCCCGAAGCCTTGATTTCTCCCCTCCAGCCTAGCTCTTCTCTCTCTCTTGCCTCAAAACTGATTTTGCAGCTAATTATCTTATCTACGTTTGGTCTTAATTCCCATTTCCTTCATTAAGCCTTGTTTTGACTTGCTCAAGTGAAATCCATTTCCATTTTCTCGCCAAAACACTAGATGTCTTATTTGCACATTCACTTATCATTTATTTCATATTAGCATTTAAACATCATTTTGACCCTTAGGTCCTTATTTTACAAATTTCCATTTTTGCCCTTTTTACCCTTGGGTTATTTAGAGGTTGATCACTTAATCACTTAGTATATTCAATCATATATCATTTTGCAATTGACATTTAATCATACAATCATATAACATTTAACAAATTCCCAGAAAAACCCAAGTTTGGTTCTATTTATACCCGGAATATATATAATAGAATTATTAATTCTAGGGTATTTTTGGGACGTTACACGTTGATCCTACGACTAGGGATAATTTAGATACTAACATAATTGAAAATTATAGGAACCTTATTATCATGATCTGTCATGATTTCATGTTCTATGTTACCATCATGAGACTTCATTAATCTGGATTGAGGAATCTAAATCAATTTAACGTCACGAATATCAATTAATGAAGATGCATACTAAAGTAATAAGGCATACAAAAAGTGCTAAAGGTGATTGCCTTTAGAGCACTTCTCTAACAGAGCCTACTCAGTCTAGGAATATGTCACATGGTTTGATGCAATATGAATCATGATAGGTGAAGGATTCACTTGGAATAGGACTCGATCCCTTGACCAAGTTCGAACGAAAGTTAGAACGAGCATAGGACTCCTTTAGTCTCTCGACTTTTGGGACGAAGCATTAGGATAAACTAGGATTTATCAGCATCCTACAAATAATGGAAAGCCCTCTAATCTAACCTGTCAAACCTCAAATAGTTTAGAACCTGGTTTTGGTATTATCCAATATCTTAGGTACTCCCGATGTTGTCACTAAGAAGATGGCCCGCAATAATGCGAGAAGATTTGATGGGTTAAACATAGTCTACGGAAGAACCAAAATTAAGTTTAGACTTAGGTCATCCCACTTGTCAGACAAGCCTAGACTTGGGAAGTCTGAATAGGAAAGAACACGTGTAACTTTCAAAAAGTAGTGCAGAAGCGGAGCAGAACATGGAGGCAAGTACTGACTTGATTTAATATCTTTGGAAAGGGATAATGAGTCAAATCTCAAAAGATCTAGAACTTCTAGCTATCGACTATGATTAGAAAAAATTAGATTTCTGGCTACAAAAGAGGATGCTTGGGTTGGATTTCCTTGTCATCTGGATATAGCTTGAAAGAGATAAGGAAATGAAGGTAAGATCTGGAGTCATATTAGGATAATGATCCAACCCTATCAAAACTTCGAAGGGTTATAAATTTAGGGCTTTGGAAGTTGCTCATCACGAATTCTACAACTGATCTTGAGGAAGAACGAGATCCGTTGGGACATGTTAAAGGAATGCAGAGTGCAGATACTCGGTTGAGGTATTGCACGTTAAAAGCCTTTCACTTTTGGTGAAAGATAATGTTCTTGTTTCTGCCATCTTTGTAATGTAATGTGGGATTGGGTGTGATGTTGTGGGGAAAATGGAAAGAGTTCATTATGAATTCACCTGGTGAGGATTGGGTTTCCAAGATGGGCCATGGGTAGAGCGGAGTGCAGTACCACATAAGACTAATTATAAACCTTGGATTAATTAGTGAAATCCTGTCTCGCCTGTGGATGTAGGCGGGTTGTGAAACTTCGTGAAGAGTGTGTTAACATTTTACTACATATATGTTTTTATATCTTGCACACTAATCGATCTACTAGAGTTGAGATTGCCCAGCGTAAAGTTCGATACTTTACGTAGTCCAAAATATGGACCGTGTCCCAATGTTGGGCTGAGGTCGTTCTGATAAACTAAAGTTCGGACTCACTACACATTAGAGTGCGAACACGGAAATCTGGAACCCTCAAGGAGATGTCGAACACATGATATATGTGACAGATTTGACATTAAATTCCTCGATGACCTTGCTGATATTTGGTCCACCTTATCAAAGTCCAATTTTCACTGTATTGCCATAAGCTTTTTGGTAATATAATCATCAAACTGTATAATAACAACATTGTAATATTTTGTCAGTTGTGTCTTGTGATGGATTACTTATCTCCTTTTCGATCAACTAAATTGTTTAGTTTTTTGAAGATAATTTTAAGACATTTGTTTTAACCGGTTCTTAAATATATAATAAATTTAATATTAAATATTTTCATCTTTTGTGAAAATTATATTCATATCGATATTTTGACATATCCTAAATATTAACTATTGTGTCTAAAATTATATGGAACTCAGCGTAACAAGTACTAAGGAATATTTACATTGCTTTCTTTCATATATGACATTTACTCATACACTTTAAGAATGTTAAAATTGTATATACATTTCTGAAACATGAAAAGTAACCTTATATTCACTTTTCTTTCACCTATGTTTCTTGAAATGTAAATTAACCTATTCTACCTCTGCAGGCTCTGACCTTTATATTACATTTTAATTTTTTTATGTTCAGATAATTTTTATCTTTCTAAGATAATTTCCTCAAAATTAACTTATTTCTTTATATGTATGTATAAAGTGCTATTTAATATTTTTTTCGTTGAAAAATGAGTTAATGGTGATTTGATATTTTAGCGAACATATATACAAATGTTATTGAATGATGAAATATATTTGTGAGTTAACATTACAAAAGTTTGTGTGCTTGATGATTATATTTATGATTAAATATAGGTTGATCATAGTAATTTATTGATCATAACCTTATCAAAAAATGGTTATTAAGTATATATCTTACATTTGAATATAACACCTAATTAAAGGTATTTGAATATGATAACATAACCTAAGTGATGCATTTAATGTTTTTACATTTAATATAGCAAAGTCAACATATTGATTTCAAATATCCATATGTCCCTTCCAAATGTGTCACCAAATTATCTACATGTCACTTCCAAATATGTCTCTAGTGGTACTATTGATCATTGAAGATGTATTATGTTGTATGATGACATACTGATTATCAGTGACTCGTTATGAAGCAATTTATATATAACTTTTAGTATAGTAATAATAGCGTTACAGTGTAGATCAATCAACAAAATCCTTATTTTGTTGTTTTGATATTATCTTTATTACAGTGTATTTTTATTCTGCATTGTTGTTTTGAAATATTATTTCTTTCTCTGTGTGCTTTGATATTATTTTATTTGTATGCTTTTATATGAAGTCAGAAGTGTAATGAGTATACAGGAGTTTGTCTTAGTGACTTTTATCACTTTTATCAATTCATCCATCAAAGTTTTTGCTTTATTTTGTTCTCTGAGATTGAGACATGTTTTGTCTTATTAAGCTCATAATCATATGGCGATGATGTGCTTTATGTTCATGGAGTGTATAAACGAGTTTCATATACGTCTGGCTAATCTTGATACTGTGATGGCAACCAATCCGAGAGCGGTGATCGAGTTGCTGTTTGGGTTGATTGCTAGTAAAATTGAGAATTTAACTCAGTTGACGATGAAACTATGATTGATCATTTATTGAATGATGAATGGGGTGTAGGAATGATAATCAGAACAGAGAGAGGAATTGTACTGCTGGAATATTTGTATCAATTGGTATCTTGAAATGAATAAGGCCCAGTCAGTTTGGTGTGTGGATAAAGAATGGAGACTTGGGTGATTTGCCGTCCGTGATAAACAAAGGGGTGGAAAGCGACAGCCCAATCACATATGAAGAAACAAGCAGTACAAATAAGTATATACTCTAACTTCATTGAGATCTTAATATTGGGGTTTTATATTAAGTTGACTAAGTAGATTGATTCTTTTCTTATACTGTTGCCTTTAATATTAGAAATGTCAAAATTGTTTGTACCTGGGTTAAAGAAGGAAGGAGCATATGGTTTATTAAGATAAAGTGGGAATGAGGATAAGAGAGGGCGTAGTCAGTGGTTTAAACATAACAGTGGAGATAATAATTACAGTAGATTTGCCTTGAGCTGAACAATATTTTTATCAACCCAAAAAAAAGTGCATATATTGTGAGAGGGTGTAGATGGATATACTACAGATTTTTAGATTGTGTTAGAGATCGATATGTGAAAAGTGAGAACCTGACCCGAGCCTTTAGTGGAAACTTTCTAACTATGGTATATTATCTCACTTACCTGCAGTGAAGCTTGAGAATTTCATGACGTGAAGGAGGTGTAGTGATCTTTTGATTGAGTTCAATTCAATGGAGTCTCATTTGTGTGGTTTGATGTGTGATTCAGTTTGCCTAGATTACCTCTCTATGTGTAACACCTTCAACATGTATAGATCAGTTCTAGTGCTTCTCTTGTTACTCACTCATAGGATGAGTTATAGGAAATGTAAATCTTAGGAAGTGAAGGGACTAACAAGGGCTGTCAAAGTGCATGAGTATCTAGTTAACTGTTGTTACTAAAAAAAAATCAGGCTGGCAATGTATGATCATGATAGATCTTAAGTACGAAAATTGGATATCTCTTGTATTCAGTTAAACAATGTCTTGATCGATTAAATAGTAATTATGTTATCTAGGTGATGTAGTAATATTATCTAAATATATAATTTGTTAGAGATGGGTGAAATAACATTGAAAACAGGATATTCTTACTAATTAAGCTTCAACAAAAATGATGTACAGATGTAAGAAAATCTGTAACACCCAATACACCACATATTTTAAACATATTAGATATATTATAGGTATTTGAAATTTTTATTATATTTATTCATAAAGAAAAAATTGAAAGAGAAGATTTATGCAATCTGTGTGAAGTCTAAATTGTAATTTCGAAATGGGACACAGGCATAATATAAGAATGTTTGGATTTATTATATAAATGACATAGTGAATTTGATTTGCAAATATGCGATTTGGAGACCAGCATACATAAGCGATCAAAAATCTGGATAAGACCGGTTGGTCTCAATTTGAAGAGAGAGGGGGTGGGAATCGGTTAAAGGGAGAGAGAGAAGAAAAGTAAGTGAAGAGAAGAAGAAGAGTAAAAGGTATGGATTTTTATGGATTAGTTTGGATACCTTACTGAATTTCTATGAATTTGTATGAAAAATCAAAACCTGGCCCATTTTTGTGAATTATGGGTCACAAATAACCCTACTTGGTATATTGTTTGCGTTTTGTTCCAGGTTGCTTGATTGTAATCTCATTGAGGAATATTGTCAAAAATATTGGTTTTGGAGACGCTGTCAAAATTTACCCGTAAAACCCATGTTTTTGTTTTGGCCATAACGGTATCCTCATCAAATTGAGTATTCAAATATTTGAATACCCTGCTAGACTTGCATGGAGAGAAACATCCTTAAGTAATTATAACCATTGAAGCTATTTTCAGGCTTATAAATTCATCCAAAGTGAGCAGAAGCCTAGCCGCGTATGGTGTCAGCAGCCAGTGAACTAATTATGTTTACGAGTTATTTGGCCTCCAACTTCAGGATGACCATAGCTTTAGATCCGAACTCCATTTCAGTCAATTCTTGAACTCCTTATAAATCCCTTTTTAGTCTAAAATACTCCATAACATCTTCAGTATTGGAATTCATGTAGGTCCAAATCATTGCAGAAAATATGACTAGGCCCTCTCGGGTTCTTAAGAGTCATTATATGAAGCTTCCAACTTTGGGCTGGTCATAATTTCTTCGTCGGGCTCACGTTTCAGGTGTTTCTTGAGAGAAATCTCTGAAGCCTTTGAGTCTTGAATCCATCCTGTATATAGCTTGTTCTAATTGAACTATCATTGATTAGAGAAATGTAGAAAAATAGTGACCACATTATTATTCTTAAGTAATTCTGTATGAACTCTTGACTCTTAATAGCTCATAGCATACATGGTAACCATACTTATTCATGCATATAATGAAGAATATGAAAATTCAAGATCTGAACTCATGATTGTAAATGTGCATATAATTCTGGGATGACAATAATTATTCGAATATGATCTGTGACTCTCATATTACATGGATTATGCAGAACCTAGTAGAGGGATAGATGGGCATGCCTATTAGGAAAAACAAATCTACAATAAATGATTAGTTTGGCCTTTGTTTAGTAATTACAGTTACCTTCGGGCCCATATAGATGGTCATTGTCTCGTCTGATGATAGCAGCGCCTTTGGGCCCTTATGAACCCTTTGTTTCATCACCCAGTGATCTCGCCTTCGAGGCCTATATAGTTCCTTTATCGCTACAAAGGTTTATGCATGAGCATGAAACACTAAAACAAATGACTTGAATATGACATATAAATGATATGATATGATATGATAAGAGAAGCATATATAGCTATCGATGACAAAATATCTTCCTTTGACAAAAAGAATAAGGCTTTAAAGTGCATAAGATAGTGATATGAATTGTATATGACGTTAATAAAGAAATGAAACATGATATGATAGTAAAATTTGAGATATGTAGCATATGTTCACGTGATATGATAATATTTTAGATGTATATGCATGTGTATAGAAGTGTTATGATCAGGTGTTGGTAATTAGTCCACGAGTTTTATTCCCACTAAAGCTCTGAAGCTGTACGGGTTTTCAGCTCCTAATTGTGGAGTATGACGAGAGGCAAGAGAATTTGGACAATCCGCATTGTCTCCAAAGTCAACACATCATTAGGTGCTCCTTGAAAGGCTACAAAGGGTCTATTTGTATATGTAATATCCTTTTTTTTTTGTTTGTAACAAAATGAAATGATGTAAATATTGTAAATGTTGAACACTTCATATATGAAGCTTGTATATATTTTATAATCTCTTTGCTACACTGTATAGTACCAGTTAAATGTAACGCATTATATTATTAGACAAGCTTAAAGAGGTTATAAGTTTATAAAAAAATGACCGTAATCGCAGAGTTGGGGGGCGTTCTATAGGTTGAGTTGTCTCGAGCCTAGGTTAGGTGTTTACGGACAAGTTTAAATATACAGATTGATTCATAAGATAAATATGCATATGTTAAGTAATGTGTTGACCTCACAGTGTGGATGTCCTTGTGTTTTGTGAGATGGATCGTCTGAAGAAGGCTGAGTGTTAGTGAGGAAGCGAGTTATCGGCACGGGCCTTGAGTAATGTGCTAATGGCCACGAAGCCTTGTGAGAATATCGCGAGGATATGAAACCGAGTATTGGATGATTAATTTGCTCTAATGCTCCAATAGACATAGTAAGAAGACATGGAGTAAATTCATAGGTCGAAGCATGAAAAGTACAGAATCTTAAAATTAAGTTGAAAAATAAAGTGTGGAAAAGGTTAGAGCCCTCCGGGTGAGAAGCATCATGCGAGTCTCACTATTGCGGGGTGGGCGTATGATTGAGTGAAGCTGGTGCTCAAAGTCTAGGGATTCCAAATCCCATGCCTTAATTCTTGTCAAGTTCAGAATGAAATCTCATTATATATGGGGTGAGTGGAAACAGTTCTGAATATGAACAAGGAACTTATACGTGGCGAAAGTATGAAAGAGTTCAACCATCTCGGCAAATATGCACTTTAGGCGGGCCTCTGAGGCATTTCGGTGTAAACAATTTGAAGATGGTTATGATTCATGAGAGTACTTAGCACTATGAATTCTCTCCAGGTAGACTTTTATGGTTGATCGGCTACAATAAGTAGAGGCCCCAAACAATGAAAAGAAAGTCTCAAGAGAAGTTCTCTGAAAGGAGCCTCCTCCTCTTACGGTAAAAAGAGCTAGAGGTGTTCATGAGTGTACAAGGTCACGCTCTGAGAAGGTAGAAACGAGGGGAGAATGTACAATGATGTCTAATGGGTGAGGTGCTTTAGGTGGACAAGGAGAAATTCCACAGGGTGCACTCATTGCCTACAGCCTAGCATTCGGGTGTTTGGGTTATTGTGAGGAGGGTGTTTCGATGTTAGAAGCCTTGACGTAGTGCCTCAAGCTATCCAGGATTGAGATAATAAAAATCAACAAAAATGCTGTGAAGAAAATCCACAGCACCACCTGACTATGACTCAGCAGAAATGAAAGGGGGAGGGAGTGAGGTTATGGTGCGTCTCTCAGCATAGGGGCGAAAACCTGATTTGAAGCCGGTGGATCGTCTGCTGCCTCTGACACTATACGAGCATATGTTATAGAAAGTAGTAAGGGGATTAGAGATGCTCTGAGTTATAGCTGGTATATTTTCTTTATATGATATTATGAGATGCATGCATTGATTGATCACGGATCTGCTTGTTCGTATGTGTGCATGGAGCATGTAGTGATAAAGTACCGGCTGATGGAGAAATTGCATATGACATAGCATGTGACTAGTCAGTTGGGGCCTGGCGTTGATGTGATAGTGTATGCATAAATTGCCCCATTGTTATCCTACATGAAGTTTCGATTTGATAACCTTACCATTTGAGTTTGACTTGATTCTTGAGGAATTGGTTGATAAACAGGAGCCATCGCTGATTATGGATAAATACATTAGTGTTGAGATTCTCTACAATAAGTGCGAGGTGATAACTCTCATGAGACCTGCATTAGATCCAGGCGTAATGTCAATGTTATCTCGACCACCTGGCCGAGGAGATTTATAAGAAAGGATATGGGGCATTCTTGGCCTTAATACTTGACTCAAGAGGAGTCGAGTTAGTGTGGGAAAAGATTCCAGTAGTAAAGGAATTTCTAAACGTATTTCCTGAAGAGTTACCAGGTATTCCCCTTGAAAGGGAGGTGGACTTATCCATAGAAATTGTGCCAGGAATAGCCCTTATGGAACATCTAGGATGGCTACAGTAGAGTTAAGGAAGGAGTTAAGGTTCTATTTACAAGAGCTTTTTGAATCAAAGTTTGTACAGCCCGGTGTTTCGCCAGGGTGCACTTGTTTTGTTGTGAAAAGAAAGATGGCACTCTGGTGTGCATCGATTATGACGGTCCCAGGTGACAATGAAAAACAAGTACCCATTACTTGAGGTAGAAGATCTTTTGATCGGTTGAAAGGAGGCGGGTGTCTTTCGAAGATCGACTTGCGTCTGGATATTATCGGTCTTGAGTAAAGGGAAGTATGATGTCTTAGAATACCACATTTAGAATTCGATTGCGCCGTATATGAGGTTTATGTGTACCATTTAGGTTGATTAATGCAACGACAAAATTCATGGATTTAATGAATAGGGTATTTCGACCCTATGTGGATCAGTTTGTAGTGGTCTTTGTTGATGACATCCTGGTGTATTCTAAGTATGCATAGGAACATGAACAACATCTGAAAATAGTCTTCTTGAGACTCTAAGAAAAAGTTATATATACTAAGCTAATAAATGTGAATTTTTGGCTAAAGGAAGTTTCCTTCTTAGGCCATATTATTGTCGCGGAGGGTATAAAAATTATTATAAAGATTGAAGCCGTAGTGAATTGGAAACCTACCTCGAAATGTAGCAGGGTGAAGTTTCTGAGCTAGTGAGGTTATTATAGAAGATTTGTCGAGCTTTTATGTTTGTATACCTCCGCTCACCAAGTTACTGGGAGAAGGAATAAAGTTTGAGTGTGGACGGACAAATGTCGAATAGTTTTGAAACGATTGAAAGGGATCTTGTTGAAGCACGATGTCTTATGACCTGCCGGAAAGAGTATACCTTGTATAGTGAGTAACGGGCATTGGTTTGGGATGCGTGTTAATGCGAGATGGGAAAGTGGTGGCTTATGCGTCAGACCGATTGAACCTGAGCGAGAATTATCCTACTCATGACCTAGAGTTGGATGTGGTAGTGTTTGCTTTGAAAATATGGCGACACTACTTATATGGAGAAAAATGTAAAAATTTTTTACTGATCATAAGAGTCACAATATGTTGTACAACTGGAAGAGCTTGAACTTGACAACATCGGTGGTTGGAATTAATTAAAGTATGATTGTGCAGATTCAGTTACCACCCAGAAATGAATGTAGTGGCCCGGATGCCTTAGTAGGAAAATGATTTATGCTTTGTCTTTGAAGATTATATGTTGGGATTTGATTCGGTGGTGGGCCTTGTTGACCGATTGGGGGTTATCTAGAATTTGAAATGATGATGTGATGCTCTGGAAGAATGACCAAGATTACAGAGATGGTGCGAGTTAAATATTACTAGAAACCAAGACTAATTATGCCATGGAGTAAAAAGTGGAGGTTTGTTGTCTGAATAGATTATGTACGAATGATATGGTTTGAGAAAAGATACTATATAATTTACTAATCTTATTTTCACCATGCACCTGGAGGTAATAAAATGTACCGGGATATGAAGCAAATTACTACTAGTGGCAGAGGATGAGACATTTTGAAATGCGTATCTAAATTATCGCGTGTCCAACAAGTAAAGGCTAAACACACGAGTACCATCGGTTTTATTGAATCCCCTTCCAATTCCCGATACTGGAAATTGGGATAACATTACTATGGATTTCGTATCCGGTTTCCCCCTTCCCAAGGAAACATGATGCGGTTAGGTGTGTGGGCGAGATGACCAGAATCTGCTCGCCCTCTGGAGTCGACGCTCCGAGCTCTCCATGGATCGTCTAAGCGGAACTTTTATGAGTGAAATTACCAGATTGCATGGGATTCCCTTATCGATAGTGCTCCAATGCAATGCAGATTTTACGTCGAGGTTCTAGAAGGAATTACGAGTCGGCTTTTGAGTGCAGCCCGAATTTTATTCTTGCTCCATCTTATGCATCGTGGAGCTGGTCGAGGAAAGAGTGATACAGTGTTAGAAAGATATGCTTGATTTTAAGGAAGTTGGGATAAATTTTATTCCACTCATGGAAATTTGCTATAACAATAGTTATCGATCTGTTCTTATTATGGCCCGTGCTTGAAGCTTTGTATGGAAGAAGATGTAGAACTCCTATGTTGGGCCAGAGTTGCCTGACACTAAGATTATTAGTCCCGATTTAGTAAATGACACAGAAGAAAAAGTTCAGATTATTCAGCAAAGATTAAAAGCTGCCAGTGATAGACAAAGGTCTTATGTTAATTTGAAGAGGATACTTAAAGTATGGAAGTCGGAACAAAGTGTTTTTTAAAGTATCTCGTGGAAAAAGGTACTATTTGAAATGGCGAGTCCAGATTCATTGGCCCTTACGAGATTTTAGAAATAGTTGGACCAGTAGCGTACCGTTTGGCACTTCGCTAGGTTAGCCGATTACATGATGTATTCCATGCTGTCTATGCTTAGGTCATGGCTGATGGTCGCACATACTACTGATAAGATGTGTAAGTCTAACAAAGAAGATTTTAAATATGATGAATAAGCAGAAAGGCTATGCAGCTCAAGAAGGTGAAACGATTCTCGGAATAAACGAGGTCTTTGTTAGTAGAAAGTGCTCACGACCACACTATGGCGGGGAAGAAGCTACTTAGGAGCCTATAAGCAACTATGGCTCGGTATCACCCAACTCTTCTACTGAGGGTAAAATGGGGGCCAGAACTGTCTTTAGTGGGGAGAATTGTAACACCCCGAAATACACCCTAGTCATTTTTAAACATAATTAAGATATATTATAAAGTACATTTTGAGACTGTAATGTTATTAGTTTTTCTAAGCAAGAATAATTCGAAACCGAATTTAATACAAGCAGATACAAGGGATAGAATTTGTAACTTATCAAAATAGGACCTAAAGACATAATATAAGAAGATGGTAGGTTATTATACTAATGACATAAAATTTGATTTGCAAATATGGGAAGTTGGAGGACTGACTTGCGATACGACTCAAAATTAAAAAAATCCAAATGGATATGAATAAGTTGGTCTCCCACAATTTTGAAAGAGAGGGGGGGTGGGAATCGATTAAGGAAGGAGAGAGAAGAAAAAAAAGAAGAGAAGAAGAAAGGAAAAGAAAGAGAGGAAGGCAGATGGTTTTTTATGGATTAGTTTGGATACTTGTATAGATTTCTATGGATTTGTGTATGAAAAATCAAACCATAAACCCATTTTTGATGAATTGGGTCTAAAATAGCCTTACTGCCGGTATGTGGTTGTGTTTTTGGACTTGGGTTGACGATTGTAATCTCTTGGTGGAATATTTATTAAAGGAGTATTGGGGTTTCATGGGGAGATATCAAAGATTTCTCTAAAACCCATTATTTTTGTTTTAGCCATAACCAGTGTCTACTCTTAAATTCGGTAGTTTCAATTTCTAGATCTCTGACTTATGGAGAGCGTATCTCATTGAAATAGGTATCATCGAATTTGGTCCTTATTTCGAAATTCTCATCAAATTGGGCCAGCCAAGCTATGGTGTACGGCGGCAGGAGTGGGACACAATTGTCATTTTTCGGATTATTGGCTCGACTTGGATGGCCATAGCTACTGTCGAACTCCGTTGGTGTTCTTAAACTCTGGAAAGCCTTTGAGTCTAGAATTCTATGTCCATTATATAACATTGACATTGGAGTTTCATATTAGGTCTAGAAATCCATGAAAACCTGATGAAGTATACAGGTTATGGAGTCCTTTGTTCATAAGAGGAAACCTCAGTGACTTTGGAATGGTCATAATTTCTTCAAATTCGAACTCATGAACTGGATGTTCAGAATCTACTTCAAATACTTTGAGTCTAGATATCATTATATAGCTTGATGAAATTGGAACTCATATTAGGTCAGAAATGAACCGATGACCTCTTAACCACTATAGTAATATTCATATAATGAACTCATACTATGAACTCATAAATAGCTCATAAGCATACATGAAATAACCATACTTATTCATGCACATAATAAATATGAAATATCACGAAATCTAAAATAATTAATTGTAAATATAAGCATATAAGTGCGAGATAACAATAATTGTATGAATATACTGATATCTGTTGAACATAAAATACCACATGGATTATACCTTAGAACTTGGTAGAGGATAGATGGGCATGCTTATTGAGGAAAAACAAGTCTGCATCGATTAGTTGGCCCTATTTGGTTCTTCTGAGCGCCTTCGGAGGCCCATATGAGTGTTCATTGTCATTGTGATAACAATGCCTTCGGGCCCTTATAGACCTCTTTAAGTACGGTGGGTACAAGCGCGCTGGGCTATATAGTTCTGCTGTCCTTAGGTTTGTACGGGCATGAAACATAAAACAAATGACTTGGATATGACATATGATGATGATATGATATGATAAAGTATGCAGCTATGCAGTGACAAGTATCTTTGTGACAAATAAACTAAAAGTGTAGGAAATGATGGTGTATATGAGCGTTAATGAAATTGAAACATGATATGATAAAGTAAATTTGAGATGTAACATAAGCATGTTTAAATGATATGGTCTATTGAATAATATGCATGTATAGAAGTGTTATGATCCCAGTGTTAATTGGTCGTCCCGAGTTTATTCTACTAGCGTAAAAAACTACGAGGTTTTCATCAGGTATAGGTACGACGAGGCAAGAGGGTGAACAATTGCGCATTATTACCAGATTGTGCATGATTAGATCACCATGAAGACTTTTGGTCTATTGTATATGCTAATATCCTTTTTCTTGTTTATGCTCATATAATGGAGCAATGTAAATATTATAAATGTTGAACACTTTCGTATATGAGTTTGTATATATTTTGTAATCCCATCTTTTGAGAACTATAATAAGTTCGTGTTTAACATTATATGAATGAACAAGCTTAATGTTTATAAGTTTATAGTAATTAAAAAAAGCCTGGCACCTAAGCAGCCTGCTAGGTCTTTGAGTTGGGGAGCTTCACAAGATCAATAACAATGCTTATGTGGTTGACTTACCAAGTTGGATGGAGATTGAAGTCTTCAGTATTTGTTGATCTTACCTTGTTCTAGCCATATATGAGTCTTACATATCTAGAAGTAACTCGAGGAGGTGTCTTTCACAAGGCATTAGATGAAATCAACCAAAATCTTTATTTTGTTCTTTTGAGATATTATCTTTATTTTTTTTGGATATTATTTTATTTCTTATTATTGTTTAAAGTATTATTTTCTTTCTTATTGTTTTGGAATATTCTTTATTTCCTATTATATTTGTGCTATGTGTAGAGGTATAAATAGATGCTTTAAGGTTTGTCTTAGAGACTTTTATCACTTTTATCAAAAAAATCAAAACTTTTGATTTATTTTGTTTTCTGAATTGATAATTGGTCTTTGGATTGATACGTGTTTATTCTTGTAGATCACTCGTGCTACACGTTGCATCTAAATATTAACATAAAATTTTGTATCCACAATTTTTAATCTTAAAAAATTGTTGAATGTATTTATCTTTTTTTCAATTTTACAGGATTTTGAGAAATTGCATCTATTTCTGATTATAAAGTTATACTCTATAAACTATAGAAGATAGTCATTACTACGCTACTTCAAACTTAGGTAGTACTCAGTTTTAACTGATAATAATGCGATACAAGAATTTAATTTTTTATTTTAAAAGATGTTCGTAACAATAACAAGATTTTGACAAGCATATTGTGACATCGAGATATTTTATTTTGTTTTTTAAATTATTTATTTATTTCATTCTTATTTGTTGGTTTACTTCAGCTATTTGTTGTACCTTTAGCCAGCTAGTATTGTCTTTGACAAATTTGGAAATGAAACTAGGTATATTCATTTTTAGTCCATCCCTGATTAGACCGACAATCTTAGATGGGCATATATAAATAGGAAAACATAGAATATGTAATTTGCCAACAAAGTGAAAATACCATGGACTACGAACGTCGTATCCAGATTCAAATCAATCCAAATTGAAAGATCAAACTTGCAATAATGCTTAAGTCATTGATTATGTTAAATAAAAAAAAATAATTAATTACTATAGGATCCGGCACAGACTGCAGATTAAGAACACCAGTAAAACTTGCACAACGCGTTTTCCTGTAGAATCCCCATCGTAAGGGTTGACTTTGATAGATAAGTGGGGCTATTTGTTTTGGTGCGTTATAGAAATGCTATGGAAAAGAGCCAAAGTTTTTTGGCAATTGGTTTCACGATTTCCAATAATGTCATGCTAATCCAATGATATATTGATAAAAAAATCATTTTTTTTGTTTCTTATGTATACCATTTTATCAGCAAATCTTAAAAGAGATAGATTGAATTTATTTTTTTTGATTTATCCCATTGTTCATTCATTTATTTGAGTTTTGAGGAAGAATGCATAAGTAAACAGTAGTTTTGTTTTTTGATATTTTCGATAACCAAATAGAATGTATAATGAAATATTGAATGTTCAAGAACACCTCTCATGAATCTAAGCATATCGGATAATATAATTGATGGTATATCTGTAATTTCCCCCTTCTTGCATATCAACTACTCTAAGATTCATACGGATAGTGAAGTTGTCATATCGATGACTTAATTATTTGGTAGTTTGTGAAGAGATTTCCACTAAGTCTTCCTCATGTGAACAATTTTACTACTATCAGGTGGAAGATTGTGCATTTAGACCAATAGTGGTAGTAAAGTGCTCCACTGTGAGTCTTTTCATATTTATAGAACTCACAGCATTTGGTGACATACATTAGGTCTTGGTAGCCCAAAGTGAGTAATTTACATGTTTTTTGTTTATCTTATTTTTGACATTGTTCTCTGTTTATTATTACAGCTTTTGAAACTTTCCTCAGTTATCTATCCTGAAACATAATGAGACTAAATTATTGCAAACATTAGTTGAATCATAATGAATTTGACAGTATGAAACTAAACTTGGATTTAGAGTTGAGCTCCTCAAAAACCCATCGTTGAAGTGTCTGAAGGAAAAAAAATTCCTATGAGGGTGTGAATGTGGTTGTTGCTTGATGATCATGGGGAAAACCATATGGAGGACTTTATTTATACAAGCATTCCCAGATTAGAAATCGAAAAGAGTTCTTGGATACTGTGTAATATACAAGACACAGAAGATAGAAAAATGAGTTATCGATAATCATTTGGTGAATGTTTTATTTTGAATGCAATTTCATTGATGTAAATACTGATTAACCAGGTGGATTTCGATAATTGGTGTTACCATTCACATTTGCAATTCTATGCAAGCGGTGTCTTGAGAAGAAGTCGAGCTAGTTTCAAGCGATGCGCGTGTGCGAGAGATGAGTGCGAGAGTCGAGTTGTTTTTCTACGGGTTGTTAGATTGTAGCTTGATACATGAAATTTTGGAATGCATATTGTCTGGCGTACATATCTTCGATCGGGAAAAAATTTGTCTCCGATTGCCTTTTTGGATAGACTTGGATATAGTTTTTCTTTTGGAACGCCCAGAAAAGTTAAGTATGCGAGATTCTTTGTCGATTAAGTAATGGAATGCTGAGTCTTTAAAATTGAGTTGTCACCACTGCATCTTGTTTTCTACTACCCCTTGCATTATTGTTAATAGCACTCTTGAGATTAAATGAAAAGTCTTTATTCTTTGGCATAGCGTGCAGGTCATATCTCAGGACAAAGAATTGAAGATTAATTAAGGTTAAGTTCTTTGGATCTTGAAGTTGTAGATTTTGATGCTGTGTAGATTGCATCAATGGTAGAATTGACTTGAGATTAGGAATGTCGGGTGACGGATGCATCAGTTACTTGGGGTTATTCATACGGATATTTATGGTCATTCCTCATCTACTGCTGATTTGCCACAAATGTTTCATCATTCATGAATGATTATTCTGGTATGGTTTGTCGAGTGGTCGAGAAGTCTAACTCTTTGGAGGCTTTCAAAGCTTTAAATAAAGTTACAAGGCCCCGAGGAAAGATCAAAGTGGTTCATTTTGATAGAGGCAGTGAGTATTATGGTAGATATGATGAAACGCTGATGCAACCCTGAACCATTTGTAAAGTAACCGGGATTGTGACATTAATGCTTCTAGTATCTATATGCGATGTTCTAACATAATGGGATTACTTACAAGGAGAAATTTCACCTTCTTGATATGGTCAGATATAATATGCATTAATTCACCATACATGAGTTCTTTGTATGGAGTGACTTTACAACTTCACAACTTATATTTTGAATCAAGTGCCTACTATTAGTATGTTTCTAGACTCCATATAGCTATGGTCCACAGAAGAAGCCTAGTCTTCTATCATTACCATGTTTGGGGCTCACTGAGAGGAGTGAGACCTGTCTATCGACCGCAATCCAGAGATAAATAATGGGCGCTTTATTGGTTATTATATAGTATCAAGAGGCTCAAGGTTTTATTGCCCGTCACACACCACGGTGATTGGATCAGTTGAATATCTGCAGGGGATGATATTGAGTACAGTCTAGTTAAGAGAAATTCTTCAAGAACACGGAGTTTTTATTCCTATGCCTATCACTTTCTCTCAGGATTCTTTAGCCTATTGTTGACAAACATCAATAGTCACTCTTGGTAATGAACCAATGTGATAGACCCAAAATCTTCAATGTAGTCATGGATATACCCTTGAAGAGGTTAGAGATGGTTCGTAGACCTACAATTCAAATATTTCTGTCTGCAGTAGGAGCATGAGTATGATGTGGGTAATATATCAAATTCAGACTACCTACAGAAAAGCCATTGTTAGTCCTCAATCTTAACTTCTAGATCGATGTAATAGAAAGATGGGAATGCTTCCATGTCACATAATGAAGTGTATGAAGCTGATAGAAGTTGTCGAATAATTACCCAGAGACATTTTAGGTGCAAATAGATTGTTCAAGACAATGCGATAAGGACAAGTAGAGAGATATAAAGAAATATTAGTGGTTAAGAGTTACAATCAATGAGAAAGCATTGATTTTAAGGAAACCTTCTCTCTCCACAACTAACATTAGGCTGAGAAGTGTGATGTGGATTTGCTTATAACAAGTGCAGCACCTACTCATTTTAAGTGCAGCGTGTAGCCTCAGTAGTATAATGTACCTAAGTCTGGGATATTGATACACGGGGAGAAGTGCGTTGACTCTCTGGAATTGGCTATGATAATATCACGGAATTAAACTCTTAATGAATGTCTAACTAATGTATCAAAATTAAACTAAATCTAGTGCTTGTGAGATCCACTTTTTTTGTGAAAAGCGCGGGTTTTGCCTCCCCTGCCACATTTGATGGATTATTACCTAGAAATTACTGTCGGTCTAATGAATTTTTCGATGGCCTGGGGTGATGGGTGCTGCAGATACCCTCTCTCGAGAGTATATCCGCCTATCTCACCGATGGGAGTTGGTGCATCTCTGCCTGATACATGCTCCCAACGGCAAATGCTCGAGCCCTTATCACCATGGAATCAAGATATCTCTATTCGTAGGTTAACCAAAGTCGCTCTACTCATATCCACAGGGGTCTTTCTCTCAATCTGGATGCCCGAGAAAGATCATGTCGATGTTGGCGGACATCACCACTTGAAATGAACCCACGGATATAAGCAATTCCACTTATAAATCACCATTAAAATGAATAATATTATATTTAAACCTTAATCCATACTCTTTTGTGGTAGCAAAAACCCTATAAATAATTCTAGAACCTCGAATTTAATACAATCATGATTCTATAAATCATTAATACCTTTGAGAAGGAATACAAAAACGAGAGTCTTGATCTCTGGGGTTCTCTACTTACATTCCTAAAGCTCGTCAGTGCGGCCTTGATAATCAAAAATTAGTCTCAAAAATTGCTTTTATAATTACAGACGGGAGATCGGCGGGAGCGTCGCGGCGCGTCGCAACGTGGTGATGTTGGCTCGCTCTCTAAATTTTTCTTCTATTGACCAGAAGTTGCGACGTTGGGACGTCATGGCCTTCTCGCGGCAACATTTGAGGCGAATCGCGCCAGTGGCTGGAGCGTCGCGGCTGGAACCCGCGGCGTGGGGCGTCTGACGGCTGGAAAGTCGCGACGTTGGCACGTCGCGACGTTGCTTCTAGGTTTCCACTTCTTCTTTGCCAGGTTCAAAAAGCTTTGAAACCACCTATTCCACCGCAATTCACCTGGTCGAATATCAAATCTTAGGGCAATAGCTGCGCCTTGGCCAAGATCTCTAAAATGAACTAACATAGTAGGCGCGGGTATGACATGGTTTTAGACGCTCATCACCCCGAACTTGAAAGCACAACCTGCTTGTCCTAAACGAAACATACTCATCGGACACCTGAGAAGCTAATATCGAAAACTCATGGACATGATTGTGATGCATGTTGCCCAAAAGAAGGGTCAAAATGGACCAACTCACAATCTTACCCTTTTATGCAAATTTAGGAGGATCCATAAGGTTGTTCGACTTTACAGAAAAATTCGTAGACACGGTTTTGTTGACATTGTGTCAACCTCCCTAAGTTTTCAATAGCCTTTCCAAGGAGTCTATATTACATTTGATGTATGATGATCCAAGCTTATATAACTCAGTTCAGGTACCCCAAACTTGAATTCAACTTGCCTATTTGGAGGATCTAACTCTGGAAGGGATAAGAACGCACCCTTTTTGTTCAGCTAACCTGCCACTGCGTGAAAAGAAATACTAGTGCACATGAGGTTTATATTGAGTTTTCCTATAGAGTTCATTGGTGACTCTAACCCCCGAGTGTAAGGGCACATGCATTCAATTCCCCTTGAACTCTACAGATACTCGGCTAAGCCTAAGACCTAAGCTCAGGAAACTCCCATCCTCTATCCCATGTAGCTAACAGGCGGTGAAGTCCAGTGGCTCCCGGCCGAGTTGGCTCGAGCATTAGGCTTTGAAAAGCCCCTCGGTTGTGCGGGATTTCGACAAGCTCCCTTATTCTATTCATACTTCTTTTTTTTAGTGGGACTCGATGGAAATCCTCTTCTAGTCCCATCACTTTGGTGTTTAGAAACCCCAAGGTTTGTTGGTGTAGTAAGTCAGTTCGAGCCTAGGCATACGGAATCATATGTGTGTGGTCTGATGAACCGTGAGAATTGGTTTCTCAGATACCACGGGAAGTTACTCACTGTGTCCCCCTACCTATCCAACAAGTGAATTCCGGAGCATCTAACAGCGGGATCCTTTCGTTTATCTTGTGTTTTCCAAAGATTGAAGAGATTAAAGAGTCTTGATTGCGATCAGCATCACTCACCACAGCTACCTAAAATGACCTTAAAACCTAAAATGACTAAAATAGAACCTGATGCATGAAACTTTATAAATAAACATAACGAGACACCATGAAAGGCGATCGACATAAACACCAAAGAAACCCTAAACATGACTGATTAATGCTCAAAAAGTGCTATTTTGAACCCTGTTTATTTTTTGTTTTGAGCACTTTTTATGTACTAATTAGCGTAATTAACCCGATTTACACATTAAGGTCCTTGCTATTCTACTGATTGCATTTTGTGGCTAATTTTATAGTTTTTGCAAGCTATTTATGCCAAAATTGTTATTCCGATCAGACACGAAGAATTAGTGAACTTCGATGTGCGGATCGAAACCCGGAGAAGGCAGTAGAAGAAAAAGAGTAAATTTGAGTTCTGAAATTTTTCGCAACCTATGACAGAAATCCTCCTACTACCTTATTCACCTGTTGTTCTTCATCTTTACTCGTTTAAACAGTAACTTTTGTTCCTTACTGGTTTTCTTCCCAATTTGTCTATAATAGCTTTTGATTTTGGTTACATTTGTAATTTTGCTTGGCTGGAAGACATCTAAGCCCAGCACCTGAAGCATAAAGGATCTTCTCCATTAATAAAAGTTTTTTTTAGGCGGAACCTTCAGTAGGTTCTTGCTTCTTTCTTTTCCTTCACTTTTATTCATTTTCTCCTTTTCCTGTGAAACACTAGGATGTATTTCGGGAGATGGCGGCTAAAACCCCGCTACTCCTTAAGTGTGGAGAAAACACCCAGTCTGGGATCTTAAAGACTATTGGAGGTTTCATGTTCTCATCAATTTACTCTCTTGCGACTTTGTGTTTCCTTTGAACTCTGGGTTTGAGAGCCACTGATTCCCAGCCAGACCAGGCCTGTTGTTTGTATCTTTTGAGTTATCGTGGATGTATTATGATCCACCAAGATTCATTAGATTACTCTAACCAATCTTTGTGAGGTGAGTCAGAGATAATTGTTTTCCTTTGTTTGGAGACTAGTATATCATTGGGCTGTTTTCCAAAGATAGTTGTGGGTTTGGTTTGCTGCTAAATGAAAATGAGTTGGAGATGACTATAGGTGCATCCTCCCAGCCTTGAGAAAGAATTTCTGAAACCTTTAGTTACCATTAGAAACTACACCCAGTAGCCTAATATAAAGTTGCACCTGGAAGAAGGTGATATTTTGGTTACAGCTATCTTCTGTTTTGCAAACCTTAAAATCCAAAATGAATTCACCATTTTGAATCTTTGTAAATCCTTTTGGTATTCTGAAAATAAACTCTTGATTTCATTGCAAAGCCATTTATCTTTGATGCTGAGGCTACAGTATTAAAGTACAGTTTATACATTATTACTTTAATTTGCTATCCCACGTTCGTCTGAAATCAAATAAATCGATTAGGATGGTGCCTAAGTGCAAATGATGTTTGATGAATACTTGTGATCCTCATCACAGAATCTTAGTGAATTTCTTTTATCATTTTCTGTGCTGTATTTTCTTATTAGTGCTACCTTAGTTGAGTTCAGTTTATTTTATTTTTTTTAGGTAACCTTAACCTTTTAGGTAGTAGTTGTTTCTTGGTCATTGGGTGTTTGCCTGTTTTTCTTTGCAGGTCATGTTTAAATTGGATTTAAAAATCCAGAAGGAAGGTTCAGGGTAAAGTCAGTATTCTTGAGCCTAATTAGAATTGAATATAGGTTTAGGCCCATGGAACATCTGGGAAGAACAGCATGTCCAGTGCAGGGTGGAGAGAGTAATGTGGTGAGAGACTATGAAACCTCAGGTGCCTCGTGTGGTACCTCAATGCCATATAGAGTCTTGTAAGCCTGGTGGGACACTGAAATGGCACTCATGGGGGGCGGTATGCCTACCTTCTTGTGTATGTAACATGTCCTCGGCGCCACGGTCAGCCTCTGATTGAACAGACGTGCAGACATGCAGTCGATGGGTGGCGTTGGAAGAAGCCAGACATTGATGTCAGTTAAGACAAAGAATTGATCATATAAGAGCTCTCAGCCAAAATTAGATGTGCTTCAGGTGTTGATCAGAAGTGGCCTCCCTACTCAGGGCTCCATTTCAGAACATACATTCGACCACGTTCATCGAAAGGCTAGAGGAAGAGTGGTTTGAGTGACACCTGAGTGGAGGAGCGTGTACCTGACATTCTGAAGAGTGACCGAAAATTTTGAATCCTCGAGCTCACTGGTTCTCTACAAATGCATCCATGGGAGAAGAAAAACCTCCCAATCTTTGATTGAGAAGGTAGTGGAAGGGAAGGATGGAGCTGAAGGCCCATTTGCCCAGGCCTTTATGTTGCTTACCGTGACACCCTCTTGCGACCAAATGCCATATCTTTTATCACACTGATCCCCGCTTTGAAACTCCTGTTCACTTCTGCGAGGTCATCTATCTGCTACTAGTAAATCTTGGAAAGTTAGTGGCCTCTGTTCAGACACTTTTATACAGCTAGACAGTGCGTGCTCACACTTTGTAACATAGCGGATGGTTGGGTCACTGATTGACTGTGGTACTGGTTGACAATTCAATGCTCGCGGTTCAACGGCCTCCAAGGCTTTTAGAGGCTGGATTTGAAGGGGGTGGGGAAGGGAATAGATCTCCTTTTGTTTTCATTTTTCTTATTTTTATTTTATTTTAGCTTAGTTTATTTTGATTTATTTAATTTTTCTTTTTATATTTTCACTAATTTTAAGTTAATCTTTGTTTTTAGATTATTTTTCAATTTTGTGTATTTTTTTATTTTTTGTGTGTTAATTTTTGCAGTTTGGGTCACATTTTTGTGAGGGAGGTCAACTCACACAGTAAAACCCATAAAATTTGTGACCACCAATTATGATATCACCTGTAGCAGTGTACCTTTTTTCCTTTCATTTTTTATTTTTATTTTTATTTATTTATTTATTATTATTATTATATAAATAAAAATAAAAAATAAAAATATAAAATATAACCATAATAGAATCTAATATAACCGGAAAGAACACTTTTTAAGGGCACGATAAAGGTGTAATTTTCAAAATGCTCAGATACTTTTTCCTCTCTTCTTCTTCAACTTGTTCATTTGAAAGTGTAATGGAGTAGATAAAGGTCTTGTTGGGAAGAAAACACAGAAGTCTCCTATCCAAAAAGCGGGTACATCTGTGAGAGCATCACTTCCTTCTCTAACTTTCCCAGCATCAAGGCCTCATTGCGGATAATGCTGGCATTTGGTTGGGGGAGTTAGAAGGAAGTAAGCTTTTATTTTATGTTTTATTACTATTTTAGAGCAAACATTTGCCCAGTATCAGTCGGCAACTAATTTATCCTTTAGTGAAATGGTAATTTTTCGTTTTATAAAGTTGAAAATCTAGTCACATTTCTTGCCTCCCCTTCCCTCGGCAGCTTATATTCTGACGAAAATCACACCCATTTTTTTGTGTTTTGCTAGCACTATGGATGAAAAATTGAAACAACATCAATTTTATTGATGTTAGATTAGCTCCATTCTTGATTATGAAGTGGATGATTAGTTGAAATCTCATTGTTTTCCAGCCCTTTTCCTTCCTCTTTAGCTAACCACGCACTGAGTGCACATTAGGTTTCTATCAACAACTTTGAAAAGCACTAACCTCTAGACTTTTAAAACCTACCACAGTTTTGTTATTACCTTAAAATAGGTTAAGGACCCCCATGAAAAGAAGGCCAATGTGTCTTCCAGATAAAGAAGAAAAACAAAACAAAAGAAGAAAGAATTGCAATGTTTTTGCCTTGAAACTAGAATCTGATTAGGGGTGCTATGGAGAAAGTCTTTAAAGCTCGGTCCCTATGCGGCCCAGTTTGAGTCACTTGAGCTTTGTGCTCACTACATGGGTGGATGGGTGAGGTTTATAAAGTTGTAGGTGGAGTCTCAGTGTTCAGTCTCGGGGTGACACGAAGGTTGGCGAGTCCGTTGACTGGTGCCTCGCCATAAGTCAGTGGGTGATCATCAGTCGATCTGCATCAGCTGATGATTTCCTCAGTGTTCACTGCTGAAATGTGTGAGATGGGATCCCATCTATTCTGGTTGTTGAGATCTCAGTGTAATCGCTTGGGATCTATGAATTTATTGTTGAAGCGATCAAACAAACAGGTTTTGGTGAATCTCTGGTTGATTCACGAGAGGCTCTTTTGATACTCGATTCTGTGTATGAGTATTTCTCGAGAGATAGTTATTAGGCAAGGGTTTCAATGATTCTCATCAAGGGTTAGGCCTTCTCATTCCTGACCTTTTTGAAATATCATTTTTGTAGACATAATTTGCCAGTTTTTTATTATTGCTCTCTCTTTCTTTCGTGTGCTAAGGAATTTGCTTGATGTGTAGGTTGAGGTGTGATTAGTGCTCCAAAGTGCTATTTTGAACCATGTTTTATTTTTATTTTGAGCACTTTTATGTACTAATCAACGTAATTGTAACAGGTTGTTAAGGTCATATTTGTCTATGATCCACATTTTATGCTATTTGTAGTTTTGACATGTTATGCCAAAATTGTTGAGTTGATCAAGCCATAAATTAATTGTGAGCTTCAGTATTATGCGGTCGAAACCGGAGGAAGAAACCTTGAAAAGTAGGAAGAAAAGGGAAGCGTGAATTTAGCGGGATGTGAAATTTCGCAACCTGTGAAGCAGAAATTGCCTCCCGCTGCCATTGTTCACCTCTTGCCTTTATTACACCTGACCCAGCCAGATTCCTTCTGCTGCCGTTGACTAGTTCTTTTGTTTCTTTTGGTTTCTTCCCGTTTTATCCCACATAATAGCTTTTAATTTTGGTTCTTTTGTAATTTTCTTAGGTGGGGCATATAAAGCCCACCTGACATATAAAGATCTACTCCATTAATAAAAAAAATTTTAAGCGGGAACCTTTCAACAGTTCCTGCTTCTTTTTCCTTAAGCTTCCTTCATTTTTTCTCTCCTTTTCACTTGTGAAACACCCAAGGGATGACAATGGAGGATGAGTGGCTAAAACCCCTTCCTTCTTGAAGTGGAAGGCTGTTGGGTACAGGATCTTAAGGCTACTTGAGGGTTTCATGTTTCTCAAGCAGATACTCACTGGAAGCTTTGTGTTTCCTTTGAACTCTAGGTTTAGAATCCTTAGATTCACCTTGAATGACCTATATTTGGTAATCTTTTAGGGTTCGGTGGATGCTTATTACTAGATCCTTTGAGATTCGTGATTATCATTAATCATTGTAAAGGTGAGTCAAGGAGAATTGTTTTCATTGTCGAGACAAGCGTGCTCATTGAATACCATTTTCAAAGGATAGTTGTTAAGGGTTAGGTTTATAACATAAATGAAGAAATAGGTTCGGGAGATGACTGTAGGTCATCCTCCCGGTATGAAGAACTATGGAACCCTCGATTACCATTGAAACCACCAGTAACTGATACTTCTAAGGGACTCTTTTTTTTTTTAAATTTTCCTCGATTTATTTAGGTTTCAACCATAAAACCCCCTTTGTTTTTGCAAACCTTAAATCAGAAACAATTCTGTTTTGAATCACTTGTAAATCATTTTGTCAAGAAGAAAACCCATCTGAGTTAAAACACAGCGATATCTTTAGTAGCTAAATAATCAGGTAGAAGGTATATTTATATGATCTTTGTTGATTGAAGCTATCTAGCTGATTCACGTGCGAATAAATGACACACATAAATCGCATAGAAATAGACACTAAAACATAAAACATAGAAATAAACACAAAACAAACCCAACACAAACACAAACTTAGATCACCCACTAGTAAGTGCGGGACAATGTCCTCAATGTCTGCTGAAAGAACAAGAAGGGTGCAAGTGAGCTTTACAGTCGATGTCACAGGATCACTACGGTGGCGGTGGAAGTGGCAAACGTGAAAGAGCGAAGGCTGGGCGGCTATTTTTGGAGGAATGCTGATTCTGGTGAATTATGGTTGTACATAATGAGTGAATCATATTGACCCTGGAACCTCCATATCACGTCATGAGGACTTGAGTGCTCTGGGTCTCATCTGTGGGCGCCAAATGGTGAGTCACTACCGTAGTGCTTCTGGGTGTGATGCAGAAGGACTAAGCAGGGTTCTGCATAGGGATGTTTGTGGTGGTGGGGTTAGATGGAGGAGTACTCGACTTCTCCGCCATTTCAGGGGATCCCGAGCACCTGGGCGTGCGCTCTCGGCTCATCTCATCTATGGAGACCATTTTCTGAGTGTCCTTCTCAGATCTTGGTGCACGGTTTATCTGCTACCATGATCACCTTAATTGGGTGTATCAAGCCTCATTATCCTCTAAAGGCACCCGAAACTTGCCCCATAAAAGTAGTCAAATGAGGAAGGAGCTCGAGATTCATCTTAGCGTCCTTGTTATAGGATTATCCTACATAACCTACCAAACATCAAAGTGCGTCTGGATATTGGCGTAGTTGAAGCGAGGCTTGCTTGGCGTCTTAGCATTAGTTCTCGGAATGAGGCATTGGTGTGATGGTGATGCTATAGGAATGCCAGTGATGTTTGGCACTTAGGGATGCAGGTGCTACCACCTAATAGTTTCCACTCACCGTGCTCTTTGATCTGAAGCATCACCTGAGACACAGGGTAGTTGGGTTGCTCATGGAGCTTGATGAGGCTGGGTTGCTCTGAGCACTAAACCAGGTGTCTAGTTGACAACAGTGTTGTGATACTGTGGATGTCAGATACTTTGACACCCTCACAAAAATGGATGAGTCTTATGTGGGAGCTATACCGAATCCCAGCTTACAATCCCAGCAGGTTCAATATTAAGCCACACAGGGTCCAAGCCAATCCAACTTATGACCACGTCGGGTTCATATCGATTAAAATGAGTAAAAATAATGGCCCACTTGGGCCCTAGCCAATACTCACAAAATAAATATCAACTATATTCCAATAGTTCATCATTTCTCATCAAAATATCCGACCAAACTATCTCATGGTTAGAGGTTATACATTT
Source organism: Tetrastigma voinierianum (assembly GCA_016808115.1). NCBI lineage: Eukaryota > Viridiplantae > Streptophyta > Magnoliopsida > Vitales > Vitaceae > Tetrastigma > Tetrastigma voinierianum. The sequence goes on along the minus strand of JAEQBH010009329.1, from coordinate 104,933 downwards.
ACTCTTAATACAAGTATAATAAAATTTTCAATTCCTAATCACATGTATCCCCAAAACCATCCAAACCATGACCGACTTTCTTAGAAATGGAGCCTCTAAGATAATTTGTCTTCTCGAATGCTCCTGTGCAGAAATAATATTCCCTCGTGAGGAATTCTCCTTGATGGTGGAATCACCCTAAATGGAGTTACTCCCGCCCCTAAGTGCATATCTGATCAATTTAAATACACTTTCAGTAATCATTGATCTTGCTTGGATATCTCGTACAGTTCCCATGTCTACGTCTCTTCAAGGCTCCCTCACTGCCTAAGCCATGTGTGAAACTTATCATTTTCAAAACAAAACTTATTATTTATAAAATACACTCTTGTAGTTTGGTAAAATATAGGTTACCTCAGAAATGAGATGTTCTTTGGAGAACTTCAAAAACAATCATGGTCTCATCAAATGATCTTGTTGGACCCATCTCTCTAAACCCCCATTCTGCAAATTCATAAATATTGAAATTCTTCTACTTAATATGTTGGATTTTTCTTTGATTTTATGTCATGCACTCATACTAATTTTATGCTTGCAGGATTGCATATGAAATGCATTATATCATTTCAACCATTTTATACAATATAGGCCTTACATATGATCTTGATTTTTGCAATACTGACATGTGTCAACAATGTCAGCCATCTGAATTGGCTGTTAAGCATATATCTATTCCATTTCCAATAGCTACACAATAATTATATTCTATATAACTTTAGCGTCATGTTAACACATCAGCGTACTGTGAAATTTCTTTGATCCAGCAAACTCCCGGAATTCTTCGCTTGGTAATCATTATCCTTTCAATAATTTTTACACCAATTATAATCATAATTTGTATGACCTCATCATTAATACACAAAGTTTCATGCATTAACATAGGCATAAATCAAATGCATTCACTTCAAACAATTTCCTCTACTTAACACTATAGACGTTTTTGATCCATTTCTTTAAACCAAGAACTGTTTTTTAACGGTCAACAACAAGTAAACTGTCCACTGACTGACCTCATCCTATCAGTTCTCTTAATGGAACCAAATTTCTATAACCATTCGATCCTCATACCACACCATGATTCAATGCATAATTAAACATACAGTGGCCCAATGATGAATGAATTGTCAGCCCAGAGATCGATAGAATTTACCAAATTCGGGTCGTGTTTGGGATGAATCGACGACCCTGCGACCTCAGAACCATTTCAGACATTACAAAACCGCCAAATAAAGTATGAAACCGTGGGGATACAGGCCTGCGCCGCGTAGTTTGTCCGACTCATAAATCAGGTCTTGTGTTAACAAGTGCGTAGAACAACTCTCTTCTTGCTCAGAAGAAATGAATGGTCAGATTGACGGAAATCTGAAGGTGTACTTTATATACTGAAATCAAGCCATACAGCCCTAACTGCTCTTTTGGTTCTTCCCCACTTTTGGCTCAATTTGAAGAAAACAAACACTATTGGCTATCTTGTCATGTATAATTAAATTTAAATAGCCAAACATGGTATCCTTATCTTGAATTTTGACACGTGTGATCTAAATGATCAGTTTAATAATCCTCTCTACTCGTGCAATATGTATCACGCTGTTCACGTATTATATATGACTTTATTACATAAATGTCGTTTCTGACTGCCAATCTTAAGCGTATAGAAGCATTACAAAATTCCATTGTCTCGGGAGTGTCAATATGAAATTGTGTTAGTGAATTGTGATGATTCCCAGTAAATGTTTGTAATAGATCTGAAAAATTCATTTTATAAATACGATTTTTGAAAATTGATTTAAGGTCTATTCTCTCTTTAAAAGAATTTGATAGAATTCCCACACACCTCCATCGACCAGTCTGCGTATGTAACCTCATGACTCAGACCATGAATTATGACAGCCATTCAGGTCCATAACGTGACAGATGGTACATTGACTCATCCATATGAAGGCCAGCATGATGATGCCTATACATCTTATGATTACTGTGAGTAGAATCTTGAGATCCACTGACTCACGATCTCGGCACATCGACTAACTCTCACCGCATCCACAGGAGAATTTCTCATCATCTCTCTAAAGGCATCCAGCCTCACAGCTGATCTATCACGAGTAGTGCACATCTCTAAGGTGTAAACCACGACTGAGACCTTATTCACTTACAATATCCTTACATTTATAGGTAATCTGAGACATAATTTCATTTGTCATCATTTTAACAACAAAAATTTCATTTTACAATATTATTTATTTTATTTATATTATTATTTTTTCTCATTCCTTTAAGCTCCTTGGAAAACAAACTTGAAAATATGTTGTGTTGTTTTTCTCATTTTCCTAATTAAATCAAACATTTATTAAATTTTTTTCATTTCTCTTCGATTTACACAACATAAAAACCTTCATTACTCTTCACATTATATTTGTTTTTTTTTCATTCATACGGAAAACCACCTAATATATATATATATATATATATATATATATATATATATATATATATATATATATATATATATATTTTTTTTCATTTTCCGATAAACCAAATAAATTTATTAAAATTTATTTTTATTAATTTTTTGGTTTAATTCTGGACTACACTTTTGAAAATTCTGGAACACCTAAGGTTATATTAGGCTACAGTGTTCCAGCGTTTTTTTCTCTCACTCTTCTTAAGCACTTGTTTCAGTGCAATTCACACACATGATCACGCTATCACGCAACATACAACTCATGTTATACACATCTGAAACACCATGCATGCAATGTTCCTATTCTTGTCCAGTGACTTCTGAGTAATCACATACCTATAACATCGAGCCACAGTGGTGATGTTCCTACACCTTATGACCATGGCCTAAGCCCGGTTTCCCAAACCTAGGTATTCATTATACTAACATCAAACACTAAGCTCTGGTATTTATAAGCTGGGCTGCGATACCAAATTTGGCGCCCCAAACCCGGGGTGTCCATTGACAACCGTCGTGACCATGGAATACTGAGTGGATCTTGAAGTAGCTTCAACACCCCTCTGCGAATGGGCGAAGTCTCCACATGCGGGAGCTCTGATAAAACCTGTCCCAAACAGTTCAATATGGCACAACATAGGGTCCAACAAATAACGCAATACATGAGGTTCTTATCGATTAAATGAGTAAAATAATGGCATGTTACTGCATCAATATCTCATAAAATAAATATCCCGACTATATTCAATAGTTCATGAGTTATAACATTTCTCATCAAAATATCCAATAACTATCACATGGTTGAGGGTTATCTCATTCCTACTGTCATAATCAATGATAAATTTTGATTCGTACATAACTATAAAACCATCAAACCTGACTTGGCTTTCTTCAAAATCGGCCTCTATAGATGAGTGGATCTTCTTGGCAACACGTATACGAAATAATATTCCCTCGACAGGTGAGCTATTGCCCGATGATGGAATCATCCTAAATGGGTTACTCCCCACTAGTGCATACAATGATCCCAGATTTAACCCTGCAACAGGTAAATCATTGATCGCCTTGTGATATCTAATGCCAGTTCCATGTCTCGAGTCCTCATAGGCTCCTCACAAAGGGGATTGTTACAATGAGGAGCGCGTGGGCCTGGTTTTGAGGTTTCGATAACTGGTGGGTTCATCTGTGGGCGCTTGTTTAAGTGTTTTGTGAATGAGTTGGTTTGTGAGTGAGGCGGGTTTAGTCGATCCCAAGCAACAGGACGGGTAAAATTATTGGAGCTGGTTGACAGTTCGGTGCTATTAGTTGCTTGTGTTGTAGTATGCATTAAATTGTGTTTTTGTGTATAAGGGCGGGGAATAGCCATGGAAATTGGTTTCCATGAAGAAGAGTGATGTAGAACTGATGGTACAGTGAATGACCTTGCTGCCTCTGTTTTGGGATTGTTACAACGATTATCTGGGTTTTGTCTGGGAAATGGACTAACGTCATGTGTTAAGTGTAGGAAATTGTTTGAAATTAGTGAACGGTGTGTGGAAATGGATGAGGTGTGCATGAACTTTGTAATATTAACATGTAGTCCGCAGTGCTGGTTATAATATTAGTGTGTGAACCATTGGGAATGATAGTGATTGTAAACTCAGTGAGCAAATTTAGGGTTGTTTGAATAGAGGGACTAATGAGTTAATGTTTGATGTATTACCCAACATGATGCCATATTTATATGGGGAGCTCTGATGCACTGGGTGTAGGCCATTGGAAATGGAGATGTAGGCTAGCTTAAGTGAGCTAATTGGGTGATGTGGTTGGTACTGGTTGAATTACCCATGTTGTGTGGTGCAAAATGAATATATGCCATGTGTTGACCATATTGGTATAAAAATGGTTGAAGCCAGTAGTAATGCATTTCCATATGCCATAAGGTAACCTAGAAATTGGAGTATTTATAAGTGCACATGACATGAAAATTTAAAGAAAAAGCGAACATGGTTATGCCAAAGGAATTTCATGATGAATTTAAGGAGAATGGGGTTGGAGAATAGATCAATAGATCATTTCGGGATGAGGACCATACATTTGTTTGGGAAGTTCTCAACGTGCCTCGGAGGTGTTATATTTTTAAAACTCTGGTAGTGTATTTCAGAATATATAACATGTTTTGCACGAAACCAGTGTTTTCTCATGCTTGGCAAGCGGTGAGAGTGAGGTGAAGGACTCGAGATTACCACAAGGCGGGCATTTAGACATTCAAGTAGGATCAGCGTATTGCAGTGTGTTTGAAATTGAATCATTGCACATGCACTGGGTGGGAAGTAACCCATTGCAGGGTGATTCCACTACAGGCGTCTTCGCCTGTCGAGGAATATTCTTTGATCTTTGAAGATGGGTGTCAGAAACGGCTCATCTGAGGTGATTTTAATGAAATTCGGGTTATGTGTAAACTTGGATGGTTTTGGGATAATATATAAATTGAAAAAATTTTAATATGTATTTGTATATTAAAGTAATGTATAACTCTTAGAACCTGTGAGATAGTTGGTTGGATATTTTTGATGAAATGTTATAACTTTGTGAACTATTGGAATATAGTTGGGATATTTATTTTGTGAGTATTGATCTGAAGGCCCAAGTGGCCGATGATTTTACTCTGTTTAATTGGATATGGGCAGATGTGAGTGCGTGAGGTTGAATGTTGGGACCACGTGGTACCATATTAGGCTGGACAAGTTTTGTGTTGGGTGGAGCTCCCCGTGCAAGGAGACTACACTTGATTTTCGTGAGAGGTGTCGGGTTAGATATCATGAAGTATTCATGGTTGTGGGTTGTCAACGGACACCCCGGGTTTTGGGGCGTCACAGCTTGGTATCAGAGCCTAGGTTTATAAATACCTAGAGCTTAGTGTCGATAAGTTAGGTATACGATTACCTAGGGCTTGGGGAACTTGGGCTTAGGCCATGGTCATGGTGTAGGAACATCACCACTTGGTGGCTCGATGTTAGAGTATAGGTATGTGATTACCTGATCACAGACCAGAATAAGACATTGCATGCATGGTATTTGATGTGTGTGGTGTGTATAACATGAGTTGTATGTTATCTTGATAGTGTGATCATGTGTGGTGTGATTGAAATTATTGTATGCTTGGTGAATAATAGCACTAGGAAAATGTTTGAACACTAGGGTAGAAAATATAACCTTAGGTGTTGAGAATTTGGGCCAAATAGTCTAGTGCATGAAAAAAATGAATAAAATAAATTTTAATAAATTTATTTTGGTTTATTAATAGAAAAAAAAAAAAATATATATATATATATATATATATATATATATATATATATATATATATATATATATATATATATATATATATATATTACAGATGATTTTGATAGTAGAATGAAAAAAAAACAAAAACAAATATAATATGAAGAAAATTTTCTAAGGTTTTACAGGTGTGTAAAGCGGAGAAAATAGAAAAAACAAATAAGGCACAATAAATTTATTTGATTCTTTGAAAATGAAAAAAAGCAATAACATGTTTTTTGGGTAGTTTGTTTTCGGTAGCATGAAGGAGTGAGAAAAAATAAATAAATAAAAATATAAAATAAAATAAAATAAAATTTTTGTAAAAAAATGAAATTATAAAAATGAAATTTTGTTATTGTTAAAAATGATTTAATAAATAGTATTATGTCTTACCTATAAATACAATGACATTTGTGTGTAAATGTTTACGTGTGAATAGTATCTCGGAAATTTTGTGTTTTACACATAGAGATGTTCTGCTCAGTCATGATAGATTTGGGGGGCAGAGGTTGAGGGCCTTTCAGAGATGATGGAAATTCTTCCACCAGGATGGGAGTGAGTTAGTCGGATGTGTCGAGATGGTAGTCGGGGATCTCGGTGGTCCTACTCATAGGTGGACCATGGTGATGACATATAGGGCGTCGATGTCATTCTTGTATGGATGAGTTAATGACCATCGGGTTGTGTTGATGATGGGACATGTGTAGGGTTGTCTGCAGAGCATGGTCTTGGAGTTAGGTGAGGTTACATATGCATGTGGTTGGATGCGTATGTGTGTATGAGGCCGGGACGAAATTCTTTTTAAGGAGGAGAATGTGAGACCCCAAGAGATTCAATTTTACGAAAAGACCAAAATCGTAATTTCGGTATCCCTAGAGATTTTTCTGATCTCGGATAATGGCCGATTTGGTGGAATCATCTCGCGAAATCTAGCTAATGCTCTAACGTCGAAATTCTTGGCTGAACGAAGGAAAGTTGTTCTACCTGACGAGGCGGCAGCGTGACGCCAGGTTTGAGAGTTTAAACCAGGCTTCCCTAGTGAGGTAGAGGCTTTATCCTACTTGAGTTTTACACTTTGTTTAAGTGTATTTATGATGTTTTGAGTTGATTAACATGAGACCGTGGTATTCATTTGATTTGTCCCAAAGCTTGGAACCGGGTGTTCTGGCCTGACCCATTTGTGCGGTCGTGGCGTACCACAGACTATTTAGGTTGTAAATTGTATAGTGTGAAATAATTTGTGTTGGGATGTGTATGAGGCCGGGAATGGCTATACAATTTGGTTTCACAAGGTGAAACCGATGTTAGATATTTAGTAGTGAGAACGAGTAACGAGAGTTTCAACTGTTCATGAATAATGTTCACGAAATAAATTTTGTGAAATAATGTGATGTTTGGTTCGAGTAATTCCGTCGAATTGCTCGTGGTTGTTGATTAGCCCATGCGTGGGCTAATTTTTGGTGTAATGGATTGTAAATTGCGCCAACGTGTTTGATGATTTAAATTATGTAAATATATGTGTGATGATATATTTGCATGTGGTATATAAATTGTGTATGAATTAGCATCATCGTTCCATGGCATCATTAGGGGACACCACTAGAGCGATAGGAGTGGTATGGGGTGGTTTATTGAGAGAGTGGTTTGGTTGTTGACTAATAATATGTGACATTGGAGTGTGTTCATTACAATGTCTGGAGGTAGTCCATATAACATATCAATCATCAGTCTATTTGATTGATATTGCTCAGAGGGTTGTCGATTAAAAAACAAATATCTTTGTTTGAAAATAATGTTTCTCATACGTGGCTTAGAGCGAGTGTGAAGTGGTGAGGACTGGGTTATGAGTTGGTCATGTAGACATTCAAGTAGGATCATGCATTTTACTTGAATGTGTGTTTCATTATGAGTAGCCCATATGCATAGGTGGAGAGTAACCCATTTTAGGGTGATTCCACTTCTGCCTTCATGGCCAGCTCACCACGTAATTTATTATTTCAGGTGCGGGACGCGTGGGAGGCAGCTCTGTCCGCAGAGGCAGCTTTGAAGAGCGGGTTGTGGCTTGGATTATGATGTATTACATATTAAATTCTAGAATTTTTATATATATTTGTATAAATAAAATTTTGCTCTTTAACTATGGTATATAGTTAGTATGTTTGAAGTAGCTTTTTATGGGCCCAGTAGCGTTTTTACTCATGTTGCCTGACACATAAATGTTGATTGGGACGGGTTGGGTACCTCGGGTAAGAGCTCCGTACAAGGGAACTCACTTTGATTTTTAAATAGTCTAGTCAGGTTACTCAGCATTCAAGAGTTTTCAGCGGTTGATGGTTGTGACGGATCCGGGTTTGGGGGTGTGTCACAGGTTAACTGGTTCTAGGTTATCATCCCAGGTGATAAACTTCGCGTGAAGTCTACTAACACCCCCGCCTCGAGCCTTTCCCTAATGGGGCGAGATTGGCATAAAATTCTCGTACCACACCCCAATATGACTAGGCTAGGAGGGTTTACACTGCTGCCTTCGCCATCCCTTGTGTGATAGTTTTCTAAGGGAATATCATCGAGTGGTGAAACCCTTCTCCTTAATAGACAACTATTTTTGGAGATGGGAGCTAGGAACTTCTGGTAGCGCTTTGCCTGTTGACAAATTTGTCATGATCGTAACTATGCGTAGGCTCCTCACTTGCCCAACCTCTCTTTGCAGTCATCTTTTGCTTCATACTCGACATTGGGCACTTATAAGGTCGGGTTGAGCTAGTGGCCAAATTTTTTCTCACCTCTCCTTGGCCTTGCCTCTGAACCCTCTCTGCTTTTACAGGATGCAGTTGGACCAATATGTCCCGAGTGAGGCTACCGACAACTCTCTCTTGAGTGGGATTTCGAGCACTTGGTGTGTGTACTTTGGGAGATGAGCTTTGTGGCCTTAACACCAGGATGTAATTGTATCCTAACCAACTCCTAAGGTGCCTTCACTTAAGCCCTAACGAGACCCGAAAGACAAAAACTACTCATACAAGTGGTCCCAGGCCTTTGCCCCAGTATCAATGGGAGTAAGGCTCAAACTAGCGAGGTGTACTGGTGATGGGTGAATGGAGACGTTTGTAGGAGAAGCTGTGAGGTCTCTTAAGAACAGTTCAGGACATAAAGAAAACAGCTGTTTTACTGGGCTTGCAAGCAGTGCGTTAGAAGGCGGGCTTATTGTAGTTTTTCTGACGAAGGAGAATGAACACTTATGTTCTATAAGCGGAAAACCGCGAATTAGTTGCGTGCGGCGATTCAGAGTTATAATATAACGCGAGGCGTTAGGATTCAACCGCGTGTTCCGGAGTGTTTGGAGTATCAGCGTGCGGCGTTGGCGTTGGGACTCAAGCGACGCGACGTTCCTTAGAGTCCCTTTAAGCGGCGATCAGCGACATTCGAGCATGTTGAAAATCGATTGTTTGTGGCGGCGTTGCAGAATTAGAATAACATCATTGAGCGATACAAAAGAGGTCTAAAAATAAGATATGCTGATAACGACGTGAAGCGGAGGCTTTGGGTTTTTAAGCTAACAGCGTCGCATGACGTGTGGGGGCCGTCAGTGAGATGACAAGGTCACGGCGTGAGGGACGTCGCAGAAAAGCGCTGTGGCGTCAGCGACATTGTGGTTCCAACACGCCGAGACATGGCTGAAGGTCAAATTCAAAAAATTTTGCAAAACTTCTAAATATAGAAAAACCCCCTTAATGAAGTTCCAACCGAAATAAGTACTCTGGAATGAGCTATCGGGCAGTTCTACTGCTGCCACTGCTATCTGGATCTAAACGACAAACAAAAGAAATTATGATCTCTCAAAGAAATGAAAAACATGCGAAAAATAACTAAAAAACCTCTAATACGCTCTGGAAAGAAAAAAATATAAAAAAGCTTGGGTTGCCTCCCAAGTAGCGCTTTGTTTAATAAGCTAGCTCGACTTCTTGGTCTCAAGTAACATGAAGATCCCAGGCGCATGACCTACCTGGCCTGACTTTCTGAGGTGTGTCGGATGGATGGCGGCTTGCTGCGCATGAAACTACTACCCCAAAGTATGAAGCTGGGTGTATGTTTAACTTTAAGGGGTTCCTTCTGCGGGTGCATAATTTCCACGCCTCCTCCATGTGGGAAACTGGAATCATGAGTCAATAGGTCTGAACCACGTGACTCTAATTCCTGAAAGATTTAGTGGAGTTAAAGAGGGACCGGATTGACACAGCCTCGAGCTCTTTTCCTTGCAATATGTTTGTTGTGCGAGTTGCGTCTTTTCCTTCAGTATCTTGGCGTTCTCTTGTAGCTTGTTGCGGAACTCCTCTAATTCTTTAATTTGTATGCGTTTCTCGTAGGCCACATTACTATGTATTCCAGCTACTGGATTGCCTGGTATTAACTATGCTCAATTTCACACTTCCAGCCAGATGGCATGCTCAGAACACTTGCATGAATGGTGACATTCGATGATTTATGAAAGTACATTTATATACCCAATTTACGCATCATCAATCTCTTTCACCTGATCTTTCTTCAAGCTATTGATTTATTTCTCTAAGATAGACTTAGTTTTCTGTCGACCTTACAGCAGCCATTAATAATGGGTGGTATGCAAGTGTAGTTTGATCTGGGACACTATATTTCCTGACAAATTATGATGAGTTTATTCTGAGGAAGTGTGTTTCTCATCTATGATCAATGCCCTTGGAGTTCGACCGCAAAGGTGAAATATGACCTCTCGGAAAGTTTGCTGCCACCGCTGGCATCATTAGTTCGGTGGTATGGCCTCCGCCCATTTGAAATGTAACCTACGTGAAGGGATGTATAAGTTCTTGAAAGATGAAGGAAAAGGACAGGATAAATCCATTACAAATATCAAACCTTTCACCTCTCTAAAATAGATTTAGAGGCGCTCATCCCATTTAATATGTAGGCATTTTGTATTTGTCTGGAAACAGACCACGAGTGGTGTCGTCCTTGAATAAGGTAGGCCATAGAATCTTGATTGAAGCACCTTTGCAGCTGTCCTATTTCCCCTTAAGTGCCCCCCATATGCTAGCGCGTGACAATGAGCGAGTCTTTCTATTTCTCTTGCAGGACATCTTCTTATCTATTTGGTCAAAATAAATCATATAGGATGGGTTCCTCTAATAGTAGTCAACATTTGTCATAAATCTAACTGCGATAACTAAATTGGAGGAAGCACTTTTGCTACAAATAATTCTAAATCCATGAAACCACAATATTGGCTTTTTGTCTTCAATTGCTGAAGTTGTTCGTTAGAAATCATCATTGATCAATTTCTTCGGCCCTTCCAATCGTGAAAGGTGGTCGACTACTAGATTTTCAGTTCCTTTCTTATCTTTAATTTCCAAGTCGAACTCTTGGAGTAGTAACACCCACCTTATCAGTCTCGGTTTAGCGTCCTTCTTGGTCATCAGGTACTTTATGGTTGAATGGTTGCGTTTTTGATTTTAGCCTTGTTACCGATTAAAGTATATGTTAGAACATTTCAAACACAAACACAATAGCTAGAAGTTCTTTATCAGTTGTTGCATAATTGAGCTGCACATCATTCAACGTCCAACTTGCAAAATAGATAACCTAAAAAGTTATGTCCCTTTTTTTGCCTAGTACTGCCTCGATTACATAGTCGCTCGCATCACATGGTGTTGAAAATGAAGATTCGGTCGAGGCGCGCCTGTGGGGTGCGGCACGATTTTGTTTAAAGCAAAGAACTCTTACGAGGCGATCGTCAAACTCAAAAGGTGCTCCTTGAACAACTGATTAATGAGGCAGCTATTTGAGGCAATCCTTTATGAATCTCTGGCAAGAAACATGCACCTTCTTTTTGAAAGCTCCTCATTCCTTTTCTCATATCTTGAAAGTGAGCGGTAGCTTTTATTGTTGACTGTAGCTCTACATCTACCTCGATTCCTCTTTCCTAATATTCGATGCCACTGTCTGATACTTCCTTCATAGTAGCACTTCAATTTTTGTACAAAGTTGGTTTCTCCTCTTATCAATGCCTGTCTCTGGATTCTCCAACAATTATATCAAAAGATTTCCCTAACCTGAAGAAATCATCTCATGAATACTTAATGGATTCTCGATATGTCTAAAATATGGCCATCATGATATACGAAGCATTGCCGGTGCGTTACATAGCGAGGCATTCTCTGAAGCAAGCGTGCCATACGGGCATGTGAATGTTGTTTCTATTGGCCTCTGGTGATATAGTGATCTAATTATAACCTAAATACCCGTCTCAGAAACAATAATACTCATGCCTGCCCGGTATGATCATATAATCGGGAATGGAAGTGGGAAATGATCTTTTCTAGTAGCCTTATTTAACTTCCGTTAGTCTATGCAAATCCTCCACCCTGTAACTGTTCGAGAAGGTAGTAGTGCGTTACTCTTAGTCCTTATCACTATGGTCCCTCCCTTTTTTAGGACAACTTGTACTGGGTTTACCCACGAACTATCAAAGATCGGTGAATTACTCACGCATCAAGCCATGGCACCTTTTTTTCTTACCACACACTCCTTCATTTAACCGGGTTTACTCTCCTCTAAGCTTCTATTGATGGTTTATGCCCATCCTCCAATAGGATCGGTGCATACATAGAGGAAATGAATCATAATCATTAGAACCATCAGTCCCTTTAATTGTTGAAGACCACCCCATAGTGTTCTTGTGATCTCGAAGCGCTCTCAAAAGCTTCTCTTCTTCCACTGCTGTCAAAGATGCTAATATGATAATTAGTAGGGTTGAGGATTCCCCTAAGTACGCATACCTCAAGTGACCTTAGGAGGTTGCTTTGCTCAAGCCCGTAGTGGTTGTGCTTTCTATTAGTGCCAAAGTCTAGGTGTTCTCTTCAGCGCCTCATAATACTTCCTCATGTTCCTCTTGGAAAGTCTATCCACTTCACATACTCTTGACCTCTTCATAGTTCTTCCTTAACATTACGCAAGGCTACCCTCGAAGATCGATCAAACCACTCGCTAAATACTATAGCCTCTACTACCTCTATCATGAAGCATGCATCACTCTCCTCTTGATGCCTTACCACATTAAATATGCTAAATCTTACTTCATCTAATCTGCCTCTTAGTTTGACTCTCCCATACGCACATCAATCACTTAGCCTGCTGGTGCTGAGATAGTGCGCCTAGTATGAGTGGGTGTCTGTACATCTTCCTCCTGTGTAACAACTATGAAGTCATTTGGGGAGATAAACATCTCCTTTACTAGCACATCCTCTATCACTCCCCGAGGATGTTTCAATGATCTATCTGCCAGTTGCAGTGTGACTGTAGTAGGTCTATCTTCTATTGATCATGAAAATGGATAAAGGCATGAGTTAATATTATTCATATCACATAAGGCTCTCGAATCGAGTTCCCTATCTTATAGGGGATTGTAAAGCTACTTGGATCCTTCAGCTTCTGCTGTAATTTCCTCTGAAGTATAGCACTACACTCTTCAATAAGACCATTATCTTAAATTAAATAACCTTCTTTTCCGAGAAAGTATTTTTCATGAATTTTGGCAGCATGTTTATTTGTTCTACTTTCGCAAATGAATGTTGATATCTGATTCTTAAATGCTCTTCTACGATTTAGTAAAGCAACATCCAGTTTATTCTGCCTCAACAGATGGGGATATGGTACTAATGCATTGGGCTCGAAATTTGCTTCTATTCTCTGTTTGTTTAACTTTCCCATACAGTGTCTTTCTTTGGCTTTTCCTCTTATTTGCTCCCCACGGCCTCGATCTTCAGGCTATTGTTCCACTACCTCAGTTCCTTCTTCTCACCCTGGCCGGTGGTGGCCCTGATGTGTGGCTCTCTACCACTTCTTAACGTGATAGCCTTAACATGTTTCACCATCACCACAGGGTTTTTCTTTGTGATTGATTGTTAAGAACCTTGTGTGCCTCTCAGTAAATATATGTGCCATTTTCCATTTGCACCTCAAGTTTCTCAAGCATCTTTTGTGATTGTTCAGCTGGGTGGCAGTTTCATATTCCCCTTTGTCTCATTCACTTAAAGCGGTATGAGTATTTGACGAGGTTTGTTCAGAATCAGCTCATTACGGTAACCTGGTCGTTATGAGGTGAGTGGTATATTGTTTTGGATTGTTCCTCCATCCATCTGTTTGAATTCTCTTACGATTATTCGCCGCTTTATTATAAGTTAGGTTGTTCAATTATTTATCATCTGACCTAATATTGTGGATGATTCAAACCTCAATATCGACATACTCTGGAAGCTGACTTTTGTCACCACTCTTTGAAGTGCATTAACTGAATTAACTACATGATATTATAGACTTAAACTCTGTGATCTCTAACTAATGTATCAGTTCAAAACCTTAAATCTAATTGCTTGAATCTTTTTGTGAAGGTAGGGTTTGCCTCCCACACACATTTGATGGATTATTACCTAGAGAAATTACTATTCAATCTATTAATGAATTTCTTAATGGTCACCTAAGGGTGTATTAGGCTTAAGTCATCTTTTAGTCATTTTCTGTTTGATTTTCAGTTCAATTAAATAATTAATATCTGAAATTATGAAGAAACAACGATTTGTCGTGCTGGGAAGGGAAGCGAGAAGCGATGAAAAATACGAAATAAGTGGATAAAAATGATGATGAAAGCGAATAAATGGCGGGCGTGAGTCTGTTGATGCGGGTTATTAGTCTGCCACGATCCGCGAAGTCGACGACATCGAAGGTATGAAGGGAAGTTAATCTTTGTGCGAGAGACTGACATAGGACGACGAAGGAAGGAAGGCGAAATTAAAGGAGCGATGTGACCAGAAACTATTAAGTATTGCGACATCATAGTACAACATTTACGCCTCTGGCGGCGTAGATGGTCGTGCGGCAGAGAAAGTGATATGCGAACACGAAAGAACAGCCGGATTTATTCTGATGAACTTAATAAAATCTTGACATCAAGAAGATCAAGCGAAACGACTGTGAAGTTGATGTCACAACGCCGAGGACATGTTCAAAAACGTTACCCGGCGATGTCGCGTAGAAAGCGAGGTGGCGACATCGCTGACCAACACCGATGAAGGAGTAAGAACCCAGTGTCGCGACAAGCATCACGATGTCGCGACATCGAGAACAATATATTGAGAGCACGCGGACTAGAATGGATCGCGTGAGGCCATGATGTCAGCGACATACGTAGCCCGATCAGCCCCGAAGCTCTGGCGCCGGTATATTCGATGCCTGCCGAAAGACGATTCACGCGGTCAGACTTTAGTCGATAACCGGCGACGCCCAGGTTCGATGTCGCGACGAGAGCGAGGTCACACCAACTGACGATAACTTGGGCTGGCTACTGCGAAATCCACAGCCCGGGTTCTGTCGTTGGGATTGGGCCAGTGGAAAACTATCAATCAGCGGCTACTACCCCGGAATAGTAGCAAAAGCGTGGAGCGCGCATCGAGGAGATCGCGGTAGCACAGACCATTTTTATTACTCTTTTTCTTTTCTTTCTTTTCTTTCTTTTCTTTTCTTTTAGAAGGTGGGCGCTGTGGTTCCCTTTCGTTTGTAACATGGAGATGAATGCATATCGTTTGAAGGCCCGATCGAATTCAATTTCTTTCTGTTACTACACAGAATGCATGAAGTTCGAAGACTAAGTGCAGGATTCGATTATTTCGATTGATGCAGTTATTATTCTTTTGTGGAAAGGATCTTGTCTCGTGTGGTCGATAATTAGGAACCCGACTTCCATTGTATAACGTTGTACTCGGGGTGATCTTTCTGTAGTAATTTGTGGCCCATCTTGTTCATTTAGGTTTACAATTTACTTGAATTATGGGTTTTATTGTTTGGATCGAATATGGTTTATCTTACAGATTCAGAGTAAATCATTACTGATTCAAGGAGGTCCTCAGTGGCTGAGGGAAGGCAGATCACAGAATTAGCTGTACATTTCTAATACTGAAGGTATACTAACCTGTTATAAGGATCTTTGAAGCTTGTAAGTTCGCCAGATAAATCCTCTTCTCACTGCAGAATCTGAACAATTGAGCACGACTTATCTATTTAATAAGTAGAATTTCACCTCAGATTCGGATGTGAGGCCAATCCAAGTGTTAGAAGCAAAGATCTAATAATGTCGAAGGTTTGATCTATTTTTAATTAGAGGAAGAAGTAATTTGGAAGTTGTATATCCTTGCTTGGCCAGATAACTAGACTGAGTGCTCTGATCCATAAAATGGTATGATGTGCAAAAGAAAAATACCCGGCTTAGGAAGTTCTTGTTAAGTAGTTATCTGGGTTCCTGTAATTCGAAGGAGCCAGGAAAGAAGTATGAAATATCAGCCTATGATCGGTACACTTTTCCTTTGCCTTGGGCCAATTTTGAAACTTGAGATAATCAAGAAATTAATTCGATATGAACCTACGAGGAATTGATAGATTTCACTATGTGGTATTTCTCTTTATGTGTCTTCCTCACGATAACTGGCCCATTATTCATTTCTTTTGTAGGAATTTATTTCCTTACATTTGTTTCTTCGAGTCTATTTGAATGTGTAATTTTTTCTTTGAACTGGATTAATTTCCCGACTTTTCATGTTTGGACACCATATCAATTTATGGTCAAACTAATGTAATTACTAAGTAGTCGGAATTGTGATAATTCACATGAGTCTCTGTGGGATCGATATCTGGACTCAATCCATTTTATGCTGTGTTGTGCACCTGCGAGGAATTTGGGGACCGTGATAAATCAAATGCGTTTTATCTAGAGATTTTGGTTATGATGGTAGTAATATCAAAGTTGTTGTATTCATTGCTGGGATTAGTTAATAGTCCTTTGGTAATGATGTCTAAATTTTATATATGTATTTAGTCCTGTGAGTTTAAGCCGATTCTTTAGGGTTAAATGACAGTCCTTCGGTGATAACGTTCGTTATAATCTTGCATGCATAACTAATGCATAAATGTGCAACATGTTTGATTAAAGATCGGCATCAAGTTTATGGCGGCCCGGATTCAGGGGACTGAACGGTCACCATTAATGGGCCGTGGTTGTATCGTGTTGCTGATTAAGTCGACAGGTTTTTGTAAGGCGAAGCGTTGCGAAGTGATCGAGGCTTTGGTAATCGATGGCCGGTTCAGAGAGAAGTACTGTTTGGACATTTTTAAAAAAAAAAATAGCGTTTCGGTGCATTTCGCCATTATTGGAACTTTAGCGATATCGTTAATGTTTGTGGTCAGGAGGCTAAATCATTGATGCGGTGTGCTTTGGTTTGGGCGACCATAGAATGTAAAACGGATGAAGGATGGACGGGTGTGACTGGCGAGTGTTAAGTAAAAGGCCTGGGAACGCATTGCTGTGGAATTTATGGAATTCATTCAATACTGATGATATTTAGCAATAGAAGGCGCCAGATCAGCTACTAACGATTTTGGGGCGCTGAACCGACCAGCGATAACTTCTGGTCCGCGAGCCAAGTCGTGGTCATTCATTGCTCGATGAACGCCAGGAAGATTTTCTAGAATAAATTCATTCATTGAATGTTGAGCGAGAAGTTATTGTTGCGGTTGTTCCCGTTCTCTTCCCGAGATATGGGTTTTCAATAGTTTGCTCTCTACCGCCGAATACGTTGCGCAGCTGAAGACTAGTGAAGACTTATTTGATAGGTTATTTCTTATCACTTCCTGCGGACATAAGAAAATTGTTAATTAACTAGCGGAAAGTGGAACATGTATGATGGAAAGATCTTGCTGAATCTGACATGATGGCTCGTTTGAATTCGGGAGAAATGGCGGGCGGAGAGAAGGCAAGAATGCTGATGTTGATTATTGATATAGTATGTGGATGTTGATACATTAAAGTTGGAATGAAGGAAGTCAAACTAAAAGCTAAACAATGATGTGGAAGGATAGAGATTACACGAAGAAGAACCTCTAAAGTAAGGATGTGAGGAAAATGAGATACATGACTGGAGCGAGGGAATTTCTCCTCTTATTTTATTTTAGAATTACTGAATTTAGTTGAAATAAATTGTTGGGATTATGTTGAAGTAGCATGATTAATTTGGGGAATTTATTTTTATCTTTACATGGGTGCCACTAATGATATAAATAATAAAAATTGTCAAATTTCACATGATAAATAATGATGAGTTGTGGTTGTTTGACATTGAACAAGCTGTGACAATATCTTGTATATTTGGATCTTTATTGTTTTGAAGCATATACAGTTCGACGGGTTTATTGAATGTGAAAGTAAGACTAATAAGTGGAAAAGAAAGCAAATTGATGAGAATTTATCATATAGAAATAAGACATTCTCTGTCACTACTTAGAAACCAGATAGTGACTTCAGTGACTAATAATCTAGACTTTCTTCTTATTATTAATATTAACCCAAAAGGCAGTAACAAAACATTATTGATGTGCAAGTTTCATTCAAGGTCCATGGAACCTGATTCCTGATTTTTCATTTATTAGAGAATAAATAATGTGATCTGACGAAGTCATCTTTTGATCAATCAATGTGAGATAATTATAGTTTCAGGAGCATAATTGGAAGAGAATTAGAACTGAAGAGTTAAGTGTAAAAGCATTGGAAATACGACATTGAAATAAGAAAGGACACTGATGGTGATCTGTTTTGTCTCCCATGAAAGACATGAAGGAAATGTTTTTCGTTGTAAGGACTGGCACAACTAAGGAAGAGGCAAGGAAAGAATCAATGATAATAATGAGAAGAAGAATGAGAGCAAAAGAAGCGTCGAGGTGAAACAACGTTTTTATGGAATGGTGGTGGAAGCTCAGCCAGTTCCCGCTGTTTGTTCATAAAGCGATGGTTTCATCAGAGTTGATGGAAGAGGAATAAGTTGGTAGAATCATCGACGAAGCTCGAAGGGAAGAGCGGCCGATTTGTTGAGCAACCTTTGTTAGCGGTCGAATCCTCTTGGAGGCTCGAGTCTGTGATACCAAATTTGGAAGCGAGCTATAAACCTGGAAGAAGATAGGACTTTAGAGAATAGGAAATAGAGTTTTCTTGAACTTGTTCTGAAATGTTTGTAAGTAAGCTTGATTGATACGACTTCAAATCATTTTATTTGAATGAAAGTGCATTACCTTTACAATTGGTAGATCATGATATTTAATTTTGTTTGTCTTCAGTTTTTATACGAGAAGAATAGAGGCATGAATAAAAATCGGGTATAAGAATATTACCATTTGTTTAAGTGTGGTTTGGGTTTGAAAGAATCGAAATTGTAGTTCTTCCCGATGTAACTGAAAATACTTGATAAAATTATTGTAAATATACATTGAATAACTCTGAATCTTGAAATATTTTACTCAGTCGGCGCTTTCCTTTGAAGCGTAATGCAGTAGGGAAATCTTTCTAGGATTTAAAAATAAAAAATAAAAATACAAATATATAAAAAAAAATGTGATAAGTGTCTGCCAGAAGCATTGATTGTATGATGTGAAATGAGTCTGATCAGACAAGCGTGAGAGATGATCACGAGGCCATTCTTGGATGGTTGAGCCATTTTAGCCATCCCTACTTATATCTTTGATGCATATACTGGACTCTCGGGTGGGCCAAAGCGAGCATGTTTTTAATAAACCTAACAGGACGTTTCAAACCATCCCGAAAAAGATCAACTCCCCTGAGAACACATTGATTACCGGAGATTTGAAAGGAAGAAACAAAGTTTGGGGGGTTGAAATTTTGAGAACTCGAGGAAAAATACGAGAAAAGACGAGAAAAGAAAAGCTGAATGAAGAGTATAGGAAAAGAGGAAACGGGGAATAGGTTTTGTCTTGTGGCTAACTCTCAAGTCTGTTAGTTCCGATATGGTGTTTCAACACCTAATTACTATCTCTTGGTATGGGGTTATAACTTGAAGTTTATATAAGAGTGTTTAGAAAGCAAATGGAATAACACAACCTATCCACTGAAGGGCGAAAGAAAGAAATTCCCTCCGTTGTATTCAGGAAAGTCTTTGGGGCCTCACGGTTTGAACAGAGGAAAAACTAAGGTTGATGTCCACGAATGAAGATTGGGAAGATGCCATCGAAGAGCCTGAAAAAAAAAAAGACAGTGGTGAAAATTAGGTAATCTTCAGCCAAAAACCTTTCATCCTTACCCATTCACTAAACTGGCACATTACAAGCTGAAGACTTTGATTGTCTTGATTATTTGAATTTTACCTATATTAGTGAGATCTAATATGAAAAACCTAACTCTATGGGACTTGAATAAACAGGTTTAAGAAAACTCCCGGAAGAAGATGTACTAAAACCTAAAATAAATGAAAAGGATTGTTGACACCGCACACACCTATGGTAAGACAGTACAATATTGTATTTACAATACAACAGTTCTCGAGAAATTTTACCCAGTGAGGTATACTATGCTTTATTCTTTCTTCAGCCCGAAACTTGGAGCAATTTAAATATCTTTTGGTTCTAGATTAGAAAGGTAGGCAGATAAAGTGTAAAATAAAACAGGAAAAATGTCCTTTTGTTGAGGACAAACAAATCTTTCTTTTCTTTGCTTGAGGACAAACAAGAATTTTAAGTTGGGGGGAGTGATGACTTAAAGTCATCTCTTTTTAGTCCATTTACATTTTGATTTTTTGCGATTAAAATTAAATAAAATTAATATCTGAATTATGGAAAACTCCTGATTTGTCATTAACGGGAAGGAAGCGAAGAAGAAAAAGCGATTGAAAATGCGAAATAAGTGGATAAAAATGCAGGCCAGATAATGAAAGCGAAATCAGAAAGCAAGCGGTGAGTCATTGATCTGATTGTGTTCTATACAGTCAGTTCTGAGTCGTGACATATGGAAAGTGAAGGAAGTTGATCTTTGTATGCTGGGAGATGACATAGGCGGTGAGGAAGGAAGCAGAGGAGTGAAAGACGATGTAGCATTAGAAACTGTAAAGTCGCGACATCGCAATTTGCAACCCTCTGAGCATAAAGGTGATGTCGCGGCAGAAGAGCGATGTCGCGGCTGCCCGAAGTCTTGGTTATTCACGGTGAACTTATCAGAATATCTGACATCGAGAAGATCGGCCGAAGGCCGAAACTATGAAGTTGATGTCCGACATCGGGGACACCGGTTCAAGAAGCGGTACGAGGGCGACATGCGATAAGCGAGTGTGACATCGCGACCGTAGTGGAAGGGTCTGGGGGCTTGGGCGCATAATGCGGCAACATCGATGTCGCGACGTAGACAACCATTGAAGGCGCGAGGACTAGAATGGATGTCAGCAAGCCGCGAATAATACATTCGCCTGCGCCCGATCAAGCGAAACACCTGCAAAAGCCTGGTATGTGTCGTGACAACATGAAATAGTGGTGTCGTGACAACGCCCGAAGGCCAGTTCATAGGATCACGGAACTTTAAAGTCAATGTTCGCGACGTAGGGTTCGATGTCGCGGCAAGGCTGAGTCCTGTTGGGCGATAACTTGAGCTGGCTACTCTGAGAAATCAATGGGTTATATTGGGATTAGAGATTATTGGAAAATACAATAAATCTGTGACACCGGAATAGTAAAGCAAGTCGGAGTAGCATCAAAGGAGAAGTCTGGGTAGCTGGAAGCTGCTTTTATTTTCTTTTCTTTTCTTTTCTTTCTTTTTCTTTTCTTTTCTTTTCTTTTAGACGGATGTTTTGTCTCGTATTTTTTTCGTTTTATTATTTTTCTTTTGGATGCAGATGATATCGTTTTTCTTGGAAAATTTGAATGAGGAATTCAATTTCTTTTCAAATTACTACGGAATGCATCAGGGTTGGGAATAGAATTTACGGGATTCGATTATTTCGGTTTAGTCTGGGATTATTCTTTTGATCATAAGGATCTTTGTCTCGTGTGATTCGATGGTGAGGAACCCGGCTTCCATTTAGTAAAACGTTATAGTCATGAAGTGATCTTTCTGTAGTAATTTGCGACATCTTTGTTCTGCATTTCGGTTTGCAATTTACTTCCAGATTATGGGTTTATTGATTTTGGATGAATATCGGGTTTGCTATGCAGTTAAGAGTGCGTCGTTACTCGATTTCAAGGAGGTCCTACGGTGACCGCAGGGGGAAGACAATCACGGGAGTAATGTACATTTCTTTGAGGTATACTAACTTTGCCCAATGGGGATCCTTTTGAAGCTTCAGCAAGTTCACTTAGATAAATCCTCTTCTCACTTGAAGTGAAGAGCAGGGTTGAGCGAACTTATCTATTTCAAACAGCGGAGATTTTCACCTCAATTAGGATAGTGAGGCCAATCAAGGTGTTGGTGAGATCCTAATCAAGGAAAGGTTGATCTATTTTAATTTCGAGGAAGAGTAATTTAAGGGAATTGTATATCCTTGCTTGTGCAGGTAACTTGGGAGCTAAGGTGTGCAGGTGATCCATAAAATGGGTATGATATTGCAAAGAAAAATACCCGGCAAGGAAGTTCTTGGTAAAAGTAGTTATCTCGTTCCACTGTAATTAAAGGAGAATCGGAAGGAGATAACGAAATGTGGAGGCGTGGAAGATCCATTTGCTGCTACCATTGCCTTAGACGAGATTTTTTGAAACTTGAGATAATCGAGAAATTAGTCGGTATGAACTACGAGGAATTTATGGATTTCACTACTTATTTATTTCTCATGATGTGTCTTCCCTACGATAAGCGATGATATTCATTTCTTTTTGTAGGAATTTATTTTCCTTCATTTGTTTTATTTAGATCTATTTGAATGTTAATTTTTCTTTGAACTAGTTAATTTCCATTTCATCTTTGGACACCCATATCAATTTATGGTCCAAATAGTATTAATTTTCGAGTAGTCAGGGTAGTTGATGAAAATTCCACGAGATCTACAGCTGGGATGCGATGCTCTGAGACTTAAATCCATTTTTATTACTTGTCGACTGCATTTGCACTTGCGAATTTGAGACCAAAACCCGATAAATTAAATACGTTTTACTCTAAAGAGATTTTTAGTTGCCCATTATTATGATGTCAACAAGTTGATGGCTTATTTACTGGGGATTAGTTAATAGTCCTCTGGTAATAGTGTCATAAATTTATATGTATTTAGTCACAACCAAGTTTGCCAGCGGGCCTCTTGGGGATTAGATAGTAGTCGCCGGTGATAATAGCGTTATAATCTTGCATGCATAACTAATGCATAAATGTACAACATCATTTGGTAGGTCATCGAGTTTTATGGCGCGGATTGGGAAGCTAGAATAATAATCCCTCATTAAATAAACGTCGTAAAGCTTGTAGTGTGTGTTCTTTTTGAAGTGCATCGACAAGTTTTGTAGTGTAGATTCTGGGGACAGATGTAGTCTCGGTAATAACCTCGTAAATTTGTATGTGTTCTTTGGTCTGTCAACAGAGATACCCTCTCTCGAGGTATATCCGCCTATCTCACCAATAGGGTTGAGTGCATCTCTGCCTCGAACCTATACTTTGAAACGCTTAAATGCTCAAACCCTTATCGCCACACTCGGAATCGGAATATCTCTATTCGCCGATTTGACCAAGGGTCGCTCTACTCATATCCCTATGAGTCCTTATCTCTCAATCTCGGATACCCGGTAAAGATCATGCATCGATGTTGGCGGACATCTGTGAAATGAACCACGGATATAGAGCAGTCGATAAATCACTTATCATTGGTTAATATTAGATTTAAACCTTAATCCATACAACTAAGTAAGGAGTTCAAGCAAAACCACAGAAATAATTCTAGAACATCGGAATTTAATACAATCACTTAGTTCATAAATCATTAATAGTTTTGAGAGAAGAGGAATACAAAAACAAAGTCTTTTCGATCTCTCGGTGGCTTCTTTCATGGATTCTCGGCTCTCTCATTAGTAGAGCCTTGATAATCCAATTAGGTCTCATAAATTGCTTTTTATAGGAATTACGAAAGCCAGGAATTGCGGGAGCGTCGCGACGTCCCAGCGCGTCCGCGATGTTAGCGACCGTTGCGAAACAATCACGGCGTTGCTGGGTTTCCACTTCTTAACTTCTTTGTAGTTCCAAAAGCTTTTGCGAAACCACCTGCTCACACCGTGCACGAGATCCAAAAATCGGATATCGGGCAATAATGCACTTATTAAGATATAAAATATAACTAAAGAAAATGAATGGGGCGGGTATGACATAGGCATTTTAGACACTCATCGCGTGTCCACTGGGAGCTCTGGACATTGCGGCTTTGAGCATTTATTTTGATTTGGAGTTGCATCAAATGGATGTGAGAACAACTTTCTTGAATGGAGACTTAGTTGAAGATGTTTACATGTCTCAACCTACTAGTTTTGAGGAAGATGGTAAGGAACACATGGTGTGTAAACTTTAGAAATCCATTTATGGTCTTAAGCAAGCTTCTAGGCAGTGGTATCTCAAGTTTGATGGAAGTTGTCATTTTGATCGGTTTTAAGGAGAACATCGATCAGTAAATGCATATATATGAGAGAGTTGATGAGTATATTTTATACTGCATTTATCCCCATATTTTTGTATTTGTTTTACATGATAAATAAGTGTCTTAATGCTCTAAATGGTCATGTTATGATTAAAATTGACCATTGGATGCATATGAGTGGAATTGGACAAAAATGAAGCAAGAAACCAACAAAGAAAAAAATAAATTACAATTCAGGTAGTGCATGCGCGACAGTGAGCTATATGCCCTGACATGGGAAACAAAATTTTAGACACAAGTATTGGTATGTTGCGGCATCACTATTTGGATGCCACGACATCACTATTTCGATGCCATGACATTGAAGTAGAGAAGAATTGAGCAATAAGCATTGGTCTACCGTGGTATCACTATTCACATGTCATGGCATCCAGAGAAATTCTGGAATTTTTAAGCCCCATTTAGTTTGCAATAATGGTGGTACCGCGATCGCATGTCGGCATTAGGTCAATTTGCTTAATTTCGTTGTTTTTGGCCCATTTTCGGGGCTATTTCCAAACAACTCTATATAAACCTTATTTCTTTTATTTTTAATGGAGAGGACCTCCCGACTGAGGCATAGGAATAGCCTGCAGGGTTTCTAACCTAGAGCAAAGCTCTGGAGGAAGAAAATTGAAGAAGGAGAAGATTATTTCATATTTTCTTGTCTTCTTCAGTTTTCTGTATATCTTCACATGTTTGATTTTCATTTCTAGGGTTTTAAATGTAGTTTGAATTCGATTTATGTATTTGAAGACAAATTTATTTGATATTTCTATCATTTTATTAATTTTTAACTTTAATCTTAATTTACTATTTATGATTTATCATCATTAATGTGATTAGTGGGTTAATTCGAGATCTGAGATGTGAGAGTTGAATTAGAGTTTGGTAGAACATCACACTTCACCATTGACAAGAAATTCTCATGGGGTGTCTGGTAATTAGGGTTTCTTAGGTTTATTGCGCTTTTAGGATTTTGGGGTTGAGTAGAGATGCAAAATACCTAAACCCTATGAGTAGATTGTGGGTTATCCAGAGAGATCCACAATTGCAATAGTAATGAAACTTACCATTAATAGGAGATTATAATGTTAATTAAGGGAAAATTAGGCAATAATGCATAATGGTTAACTAAATGAAGTCTAAACCCTAGGGTTTTCCATTTTATTTCACATCTTTGCATGCTGGTTTAGGATTTTAGTTTGTTAGTTATTTTCATCCCGAATCCATCATCTAGATAAAAGATAGGAATACTCAATTTCGTTAGTTAGTAACCCTTTTCCTCGTGGGATCGACACTCTTACTTTTCAAACACTATATTACTTGATACGACACGTGCACTTGAGAACAATAGGCATACATTTTATATTAACAAGCATTCACGTCTATCAAAGGTCAGTGGGAGCAAATACATATTCTTGGTTTTAGATGTTGATGATATTTTTGCTCGCAGCCAATGATACATATTTGTTGGTAAAGACAAAGTAGTTATTGTTTAGCCATTTTTATATGAAGGATCTTGGGGAAGCATCTTATGTCTTGGGCATACAGATACTTCGCGATAAACCTAATTGGCATTTTGAAGTTGCCTCAATGAGCATATATTAAATGCATTTTAAAAGGGTTCAATATGCAATCATGTTCTTCTAGTTAGGCATTATTTGTAAAGGATGATAGATTTTCCAAAGCTCGATGTCCTCATCATAATGATATTGAGAAAGATCATATGAAAGCAATCCCTTTATTCTTCAGTTATGGGTAGCTTGATGTATGCTCAAGTATGCACACGCCCTGATATTGCTTTTATTGTTGGCATGTTGGGTAGGTATTTGAGTGATCTTGATTAAAGTCACTCAAAAGCGGCTAAGAAAGTTTTGAGATATCTTCAGGGTACCAAGGATCTCATGTTGACATATCGGTGTACCGACACTCTTGAGGTGGTTGGTTTTAGTGATTTCGATTATGCAGGCTATGTGGATGATAAAAAGTCCACTTTTGATTATATCTTTATGATGAAAAAATGAGTTATTTCATGGAAAAGTGTCAAGCCGACACTTACAGCTTCTTCTACTATGGATGCAGAGTATGTGGCATGTTATGAAGCTACTTGTTATGCAATATGATTGCGGAACTTCATTTCAGCTTTGGAGGTTGTTCACTTCATTATAGACCGCTGAAATTGCTCTGTGATAATTCCGCAAATATATCTTTCTCTAGGAACACTAGGAGCACTTCTCGCTCCAAGCATATTGATGGGAAGTTCTATTTTGTTAAAGAGAAAGTTGCAGAATCCCTCATTTCAGTTGAGCACACGCCTACGACTAGCATATTGGCAAACCCACTAACCAAAGGCTTACCTATTTTTGTGTTTCAAGAACATGTCAATCGCATAGGATTGTTAGGAGGCTAAATTCTTTGTTTAGTGGGAGTTTTTCCTTTTCATGTATTTTGTAAGGAAATCTAATGCATTTTCGTTATTTACATGCACATTTTGACGTTTGTCATTATCTTGTGATTTTGTGTCATTTTGACTAGATGAATGAAATAATGATGTTTTTCATTCCGTTTAATCAGCTCTCTTGTCATTGTAATGCTTCTTGATTAGTAGCTCTTGATTATCTATGCGATTTATGCATCCTGATGTATTAGTTGTATTTGATTAGTTATGGCTATGTAAATCTATTGTGAAAGCATTTGAGTTATGATTAATATCGTCAGTAGAGCGTTGGATAATTTATTAATTATGGACTAAAAACATAAATCGTATTGCCCGATTCTAATTATATTGTGCATGTCGATTATGGGTCATTTATGGGATAGTTTAATATTAACTAGCTAACCGGCCCGGCTGGATTCCATCTTCCTTGCTTTAGTAAAAATAATTAAACGAACTCTATTATTCCTTGTTACAACTATATAAGTAAATAGAGAACCTATAATTTTAAAGGATTTTTGTAGAACATGGCAGGGAGAAGGAAAGGTTATCTTCAACCCCGACTTTTCGCCCGATATCATCCCTTACTTGATTTAAGAGACAAAGGCGACTGACAATTGGGATTCATATTAGAGTATGTTTTCTATACACTATGAATTGATATACTTCTTAGTTATAAATTTGGCCCATTTTGTAATACATTTGTTAGGTCTTTGATTATCGATCATGTGACACCCAAATCCGGGGGTCTTTTTTCGAATGACGGTGATCGAGAACAATGTTCCAACGGTGACCAAAACAATGCATAAACGATTGCAACTGCGATGCATTGAGTCATGTGCATAGTGCGTAGCAGCTTCTGACGTTATCGCGTGCACGGTCGCATACCTTTTTCACGGCTTCTTGTCGCGCGCGCACTACTGCGCACACACTCACGCGTCGTGCCAGCCGTGCAACACCGTCGCCGGCGCGTCTTTGGCGTTGCAACTACGCTAAAGCGCATACCCTGGCCCGTCGCGACCTGGCTGCGCCGCGACACCGGTGATCTAACTATCGTAAACGATTTACGGTGCAACTCGAGCTGACCATTGATTAGTACCCGAATATGATGCAATATTGAGCCTTGTTTACTTAGCGGGTTTTATGCGCTTTTTGTGTACTAATCAATTGTCTTCGGTGTTACATTGGGATCCAGAGCTTTGCTCGCGATCATGTTTTGTAGCTATTTTAGTACTTTGCGGGTGAAAGCCTCGCCAATTCTACCGATTAGTTCAAACCACGATGATCGTAGAATTGAAGACCATGATCAAACCGGAGGAAATTTGGAGCATATCTTGCGAAGAGCACAGGAGAATTTTGCGATGTTGCGAGTTTGCAACACCCGCAAATTTACCCGCGAGATTCTGAAATTCGCAACACAAAATTTGGCGATTCTAATTACGCAACTTTGCGAACAACTCACACATGCCTTTTATTTGCTTTTTGATCTACTTGTTAGTGGTTTTATACAAGTTTTCCCTTATGTAATTTTGGATTTCTTACTTACACTTTTGTAATTTCCTTTTCTGAAGCACTGTAAGCTCGGTATTGCGTACTCAATCAAATCAACTTTTTGGCATACCATGTCAATCAAAGGAAATTGGGCGCGACTTAGCTTCCCTCTCTTTGGTGGTGATTTTCCTCTTCTTCTCCCTTCGCTCTTGCACTTTCTTGGTAGCTAAACACCCCTTGATGATGACAAACCAAGGGATGCTTGGCTAATACCCCCTGATCCTTGAAGGGGAAGGCCACTGGGTGTTGTTTTTAGGCTTAGCTGCATGTTCTCATGCTTTTCATGACTGTGTTTAAGAATGTTTGGCCTTTGCTTCTCACCATAGGTTAAAATCTCTTAGCATGCTCTCTTTAATGTGTATTTGGCAAGATTTTTGGGTTCGGTGGATACTTTTCCACTAGATCCTTTGAGACCCGATTAGTTGTCTACGTAGTTATATTAGGGTAGTGTTTTTGATATGTTTTTTCTTTGCTAGGGACATTTACGCACAATAAAATGCTATCTTTCAAAGGGAAACTCTTGAGGTCACAGGTTTTAGAAAATTGAAGTAGAGAATCCAGTTCGAGGAAATGGTATATGTCGTGCTCCCCAAATGCGAGGATAAAGACTCGAGGTACATGTTGATTATTTAGAACCTAAGCCCGGTGGCGAGACTTGAGGATTTTATGAGCTTCTGGCTGATTGTTTCAGTTTTCAACCATTCACTGTTTTCCCTGACCCTATGAATCTGACGTGAAAACACCATTTTCAATGCCAAGCTGTAACTCTTTTTTCTCACGAAGAACCCATCCCTGTGTTCGGCCACTAGAGCCCAGCTATCACTGCGTTAGCTTTGCTACGTCGGTAGTAGGAATCACCAGGTTATAAATTTTGTTGATTAGGAACATCTACTTGGCGGAAGCGAGATCAAATGGCGCCGTTAAGCGTGATGTGGTGCCTAGTGAGAAAGAAGCGATGAACTTGTGATTCATCATAAGTTTTGGTGCGATCTCATTTCTTTTTTTATTTTTATCATTTTTCCCATTTGCGGTTCCTTTGCGGGGGGTGAAGATTTCCTTTGCGGGGGAGTTTGAAAACTTCCACAATGCGGCCCATTACCATTGTTTTGATTTAGCTAACAAATAACCCTTTTTGTTAGTCTAGTTTTGTTGGTTTCTTGCTTGTGGTGTGATCATAGCGACATGCGGTGGGACGAAACACTACGGCCCGGATTGGAAAGAATTTAGTGCTTGATTGAAGAGGGTTGTGAAGTTGCTTTGCTGCCGTCCGGATGGAGACCCAGAAGAAGCGTGAGAGCGACCGGGGTTCGCCGTGAACGGTACATCTCTGCCGATCAATGAGGATCACATTCACCCACCAAGGGTGATGCACCCTCATACATTATACCCTTAGGATGTGGCAATGAGACCTTATTTGGTGCCCACAACCTGAGCTTTTCATGGTATGGAAAGTAAGAAATCCATACACACATATTCGGGATTTTGAGGAAGTTTTCACTACTTTCAAGGGAAGGTGCATTCGATATGGACTTGATCAAGGTGAGGCTTTCCTTTGACCCTCGAGGAATAAAGCCAAAAATTTGGCTTAACTCAACTAAGACTAAGGACCATCGGGAACTTCGTCGAGTTGTAGGCAGATTTTTGAAAAGTTCTTGATGCCTCATAAAGACCCGACAACACGAGAAGAGGAAGATCTACCTTACCTTTGCGACTCATGACGGTGAAAAGTTTTTATCGATGCTGGAAAATCTTGAAACCATCGGTGTATGCCCTCATCCTTGGCTTTGATACATGGATGCTGGTGAACCATTTCTACGATGGAATGTCCCCTTCCATGAAACAACTCCTAGAGACCATGTGTGGAGGGGACTTCCTTAGCAAAAATCCTAATGAAGCCATGGACTTTTTGAACTACATGGCCGAAACCTCCAAGGGATGGGATGAGCCGAACCCAAGGGAGGTAGAGAGAATGAAACCAACAATAAACCCGAGGGGAGGCATTTATGCGCTAACGGAAGATATGGAATTAAAGGCGAGTTGTCCGCTAAGCAGGAAGGATGGAAGAAGCCCCGAATGGAAGGCTCCTGGGAGAATGCAGGTGATTGGAAGCATCCATGCCTGGCCAATATCGTTTCTGAATTGTCAGTGTTCACTGATCATCAAGGGAGAATTGTCCAATTTCCCCCTCGTAAGGTATTTAATGGTTGAAAATGCAAATGTTGTGGGGCGAAAATAGGCCGCAATGATGCGATATAAGCGACACTTATAATCCCAGTGGAAGAACCACTTTGACTTCTATCTGCAGGAGAGCCCTAAACCTCTTGTGTGTTCCACCGGGGCACATCAGTGCGGTATGGGTCCACCTCTCAGCAGTGGCCCGACCATGACTTCATCCTGGTGATGAAGCCATCATGAATTTAAGCGAGTGGTGGGGAATTTTGTGGAGGAAGCCAGAAACTGTCAATGCTCGGATAAACCAAGAATAGAAAAGGTAGAAAGCTCCATGGACAAAAGGAATTGATGGGCTTCATAAGCTTCAAATCAAAAATTGATACCATGGTCTCATCCATCAATAACTGAATAATCCAACCTCGGGTGTTTTGAGAAGGAGGTTCCCCTCGGACAACCCTTGATCTGGGGTCGTGAACTAAGCTTTCCCGGCTAACTGCCTGTAAAAATGGATGAAGTCCAAGCCATTATCACCTTGAGGAGTGGTAAGGAAATTGAGCAGCCGGGTCCCAAACCTGCAAGTAAGACCAAAGAAAAAGAAGATATGGAGCTGGAACACATAATCATTAGCGAAAGTTGATGAAGAAAAGCATGCCGCACCCTTTAGCCCAACGAGGGCGAAGGCTTACAAACAGAGGCATCCTAGAAGTCGAGGCGGTCGAAGTGAACATCCCTGCTTGATATGATCAAACAGGCTCCAACCTATACTAAATTTCTAAAGGACTTGTGCACGATCCAGGGGTTGGGCGTGTGAGAAGGCCTTCGGTGAACAAGTCGACTACATCATCCGATCACGCGATATGATCAAACGGGTTTCCAACCTATGCTAAATTTCTTAAGGACGTACCTGATCAAAAAGGGGTTGGGCATTAATAGAAGGCCATACGTGACAGTCAGCTCACATCATCGGTCTGAAACCTTGTTGAAATACAAAGATCAGGGATCCCCATACATCTCGGTCGACATTGGAGGGACACGTATAGACAAGGCATAGCTGGATTTGAGCCCGATGTCAGCTTCTTGCCATACTCGATGTCTGAAAGCGATTAGGTTTGAGAACTAAATCCTACCAAACATCACCTATCATTAACGGTCGATGGATTTGAAAATGCAAGGGAATGGTTGAGAATATCTTGGTAAGGTAGATGATTTCTATTATCAGGTAGTTTTGTGGTTCTTGATACAGGCGATGGCGGAGAGCACTCACCAGGGTGCCCATCATGACTCACGGAGCTCAACATTTTTCACTTGGTATGAGGGTAAGCCGGTGAGGATAAGGGTAGAAGTCGGAAGAGTGCACGCCTAAGTGAAGCACGAGGTGAAGGAAAGCCATTATTCATAAGCTGAGAAAATTAATTGAGACAGAAGCGATTGATGAAGGATCAAGCTGCATCGATCACGGCCTTCTGTATACGGTATGCCACCAGCACCACCTGAGAGCATAGTGCTTAACAACCAGGAGCAGCAGAAGCTGAACTCAACTGCAGCACACCTCACTGCAAGCATGGAGGAGCTTCTCCTCCTTGACCCCCCATGAGACCTCTTATCAGCATCACAGGGAGTGGTTCCTACAGGAACTTGGAAACCACTCCAAATTTTAATTAGATTTTTGTTTTTTTTTATCTCAATTTGTAAATTAGGATTTTCATTAATGTCTTTTAATTTTCAAATTTGTGAATTTACTCCTATTTTCTAGCTTAACTTCTCATAATTTTGGTCTCGTATTGTGCGGGTGTGCCAGGTACGGGGGAGGGTTAAGTTTTGCACGAGGAATTTCTCGGGTTGTGAAAATTTTGCAACCGCGAAATTTCGCGGGGTTGCGAATTTTCATGACCTAGCTATGTGTCTCATCTTCTCTCCTCCTGCAGCTCTTTGTTTCACTGCAACCCTCCGTTTAGCGCTCCACGAAATTAAATTTTCTAATCTTTGAGCCATTCGATTATTAGTGTTTAAAGCCATTAATTGTTCGTATCTTCTAACACTATAGCTATAAACCCTTGATCCCTTTCATTTTCAGCTCACAATTCATCCTACCAGTTTCTGAAAAACTCATCTCCTCTCTAGTTGCTTTCCCTCAAGTCCGAAAATGGCGAAGACAAGAGGAGCCCACTCTTCGAGCCACGAGTGCGCGAGTACCACTCCCCTGTATGGATCCTACTTTGTAGTCGACCCTCCTTTATTATGCATAAGCGGCCACCCGACCTATCATTTTGTTGTGGCCCTCTATGTATACAGTACGCCCCCATGTCTGAGGCCCTTTGCTCTTTGGCGGGTGTTGCGAGGGCTCCTGCGTGGCCGCGGCAGAGATATCATGGGTTGGGCCCTCGCCCGGCTCCTTCGCATCCCGGACCGGCCGGGAGGAGGCCGCACCGGCCGAGGGGTGGACTTGGGACCGGGGAGTCATCTCGTGGGGATCAAGGCGCCACCCTCTCCGCGCCTTATCGAGTATTGCAGGGCCCGGACATCTCGGGGGTCCGTCGTGAGGCGACCTTACGCCCTGCGACCCCATCCGGGAATGTTAGGCTGCGAGGGGCGGAGATTTCCATGGGGGAGGTGTACTGATCTCGGCATTTGTCGCGGACCGGGAGCTCAGAGACTCCGTACTCCTCATCTGTGATACCATGCGGAGCCATTCATGGTCTCTTGCGTCGATCACTTATTATCCTCGGGTCGTCATCAGGTTCTATCATACTATGACATCCCGGGGCGAGAGAGTGACCGTACTCTTCATTTTCTATGTCGACGGCGGACGGGGATACGCCGGGCCTCCGATATCACCTGTTTGCTCTCCATTTACGATGGTCCTTGCCAGTATGGCGGTTATAGATAGTAGCTGCATCCCTGGTGACCGGGGGGAGAAGGTCGGAAGCTACTCTACATGGGCCATTCTTGTGGTCGATATTGTTCGGGACGGAACCTTAGCGGCGTATGCTTCTGATAGACCACGTTCTGAAGGTCTAATATGTTTCCACTTCAGCATATAGTACGGTGGAAGAGGGGCATCACAGGTGTTGTATCGCATTTCGGAGGATCTTTGTTTCGGCCGACGAGGAGGCGGTGCCAGCCTCATTATTCCATTTAGAGGACAGGGTCCACCGCCGGAGTCTACCCCGAGCTGAGTCCCTACCTCTTCTATTTCCACGCCTATTATGTCAGGTGCTTGAGCATATCGGGTTCCCGGTCGAGCCTTGTTTAGAGCGTCGCCGCATGAGTTTGTGAGACCACTTGCCCACCGTGTTGATCGATGGCGGGCCGGGCCTCGAGGCTTTCCATCTTCCCGCCGGGGATCGAGGGCGAGGGCGAGCGGGGCTGTGATAGTCTCGGGGACTTGTCCCTATGGCTGAGCACCTTCGGGGGCCTCATTCGTTTCACGGTATCCCCTCCAGGTCCATGGCTCGTGACCCGCTGCTCCGGTGGCTCGACCGTTACCTCGGGCTGGAGTGCCTCTGCCTCTCCATGGAGCGTTGGGCCCATTACTTGGTGTTGATCCCGATATAAGCGGAGTGAGCACCTCCTACAGGCCAGTAATACATTACCCTCTGCGCAGGGGACTTCCTGGCTCTCGTAGAGCAGCTTGCATTCGGCCAGCGAGCTTCATTTTGAAACTTCACGGGCCATACTGGCGAGGAAGGATGACTGCTGGCGGCTCAGCGCATGTAGCGAGATCCGAACCCCGACATCATGCGATTCTGATATAGGCGCTACAGCATCTTTCACGAGCCAGCCCACACTCATACCTCGGCTATCCACCACGAGTTTGAATCGGCTGCTCGCGCCGCTGCGACTTCCTTCGATGTGTTGGCTCTTTATGTGACATCGATAGCTTCCACCGACACCTCGGCTGCCCGGTGGGGATGATCCTCTCTACCGCCCGCCCAATTGAGAAGGTACCACTTCCTCCACTAACTTTCTCATCCCTTGCCGGGACAGTTAGTGTTGGAAGTGATATTCACACTTTTGATTGTAGTTTTACTTATACCACATACGTAGACCATTTTTGTTTTATATGGGGACTTCTTGTTTATTCTTTGTTTTACAAAAGTCGAAAATTTTGTAAATTCACCGCAGTATATATATAATACAAATTTATTTTTCTACACTTTTGCATTTTCATTTTAACCATATGGTTGTATTTATGCCTTTCACCTTAAGTTGAAAAGTTGAAGCAGCATATATTACCAAATGCTAGAATGGGTCCATGCACGATTGAGTTTTAGTGGGTTGAATAGTAATTACCCTGTCTTCCACCATTCTTCTTTACCGCAGTTCACATTAGTTTTCTTTAATGAAATTTAAAGCTACATTCTCCCTTTTACTTTCTGCAGAGCCTTAGCTTAGTTGGCGACCCTTAATAGATTTGAGTTCCCCCGAGAATGAAGACGATGTGTCTTCGAAAGAAAAAGAAAAGACAAAGAAAAAGAAAGAATAAGTAAAGGCGGAGCTTTGCCTTGAAGAGCAGAGACGGTCAGGGAATTACATGGTAAAACCTTTAAAGCACGATGCCTAAATCAAGCGGTTGGGAGTCATAGAGCTTTGTGCTCGCTACATGGGTGGATGGGTGGAGTTTAAGCGGGAGTTGTAGGTCTTCGGATTTTGAAATCATTGAAGTCAGGGTGGAAACATGTAGAGTTTGTGGTTGAAAGATCTTTTGACTTGATGCCACTGAAACCTTGGTTGGTTGGGAGTCATCGGTGAATCCGTTACGGACTTTGGTGAGAGTCGAGGTTTTCGGCATTGCATCCTCTGATACAATTTGAAGTATGAAATAAGTGTAAGGACGCTAAATCTATTTAGGTTGGTCGTGATCTAAAGGTATTGGCGTGGATTTGGTTAGGGGCGGTTAGCAAGCGACTTATTGGTGCAATGATCACCAAAAAACGCTTAGATTTTGGTGGAAATTCGGTGATTCCTTGGAATAATTGCTACCACACAAACTTGATCTGTATGGCATTTTGTTCTCCCAGTGGTCTTTATCTGAGTCCATTTTCATATGGGTTGAGTACTTGCACATTCTTTTTGAACAGTTAGTTCATTTTTGCAAAAACATATCCTGCAAGATCTTCCTTCTTTTTATCATTGCTAAAGGGATAAGCGATGTCTCGGTTGGGGGGAGTGATTAGTACCCCGAATGGTGCGATATTGAGGCCTTATTTATAACGGGTTTAATGCGCTTTTTGTGTATAATCGACTATCTTCGGTGTTACATTGGGATCGACACTCTTGATCATATTTTGTAGCTATTTTAGTACTTTTGCAAGTTAAATGCCTCATAATTCCTCAATTCGATTCAAACACGATGATCCCGAGCCGAATTCAAAGACAATGATCAAACCAGAGGAAATTTGGAGCATATACTAAGAAGGAGCACGGAAATTTTGCGGGGTGCAAAGTTTCACAGCTTTGCAAATTTCGCGAATTCTTTTGAATTCGTGGAGTTATGAAATTTCGGAGTTGCGGGCCGCAACCTGTAACAACGCTCACTGTCTTTTCTTGCTTTTTAGTGTCTACTTGTTGGTGGTTTTTTATACAAGTTTGCCCTTATGTAATTTTGGTTCTTTAACACGCTTTTGTAATTTTCCTTTTATTGAGCACCTATATAAATTTCGATCACGCATAATCAAATCAGCACGCATACCATCAATCAATCGAGAAATTGGGCCGCAGCTTCATTTGCCTCCTTCTCTTTGGTGGTGATTTTCTCTTCTCTCCACTTCACTTTCTTACACTTTCTTGGTAGCCAAACACCTTGATGATGCCAGACATAGGGATGCTTGGTAATACCCCTGATCCCCTTGAAGGGAAGGCGTGCAGGTGTTGTTTTAGGCTTAGTTGCATGTTCTCATGCTTTCATGTTGTGTTTAAGGGTATTTGTGCTACTTCTCACCATAGGTTAAAATCTCTTTCAAGCATGCTCTCTTTAATGTGTGTTGGCGAGATTTTTGGAGTTCGGTGGATACTTTCACTAGATCGCTGGGGCCCGATTGGTGTCTCCTATTAGTTATCGTAGGAGTAGTGTTTTTTAAGATGTGTTTTCAACTGCTTTAGGGACATTTACGCTTTAATAAAATCTTTATCTTCGAAAGGAAAACTCTTAGGGTCTAGGTTTTAAAGCTAAATGAAGATCCGATTCGGAAATAACTATATGTCATGTGCTCCCCAATGAGGATAAAGACCCAGTACATGTTGGTTAACTGAGACCCTAAGCCAGTGTGGCAGAGACTTGGATTTCTCTCCTCGACTTCTCACTTTAGTTATTTCAATTTTCAACATTTCACACCTGTTTTCCCCAAACCCTTTGAATCCAGCGGGAAAACACCATTTCAATGCATTGTAACTCTTTTCTCCACGAAGAAAACCCATCCTGTATTGATTCGACCACAGAGGCATTTATCTGCGATGGCACGCTACGTCGGTAGTAGGAATCCTAGGTTATAAATTTTATTGATTAGAACACCTGCGGGCGAAACGAATCACCCGTGTAGCGACACCAAAAAGTATGTATGGCAACCTCGATTCCCTTGCGGCTTTCGTGTTGCGACACTGGGGCCATGTCGCGCGACGCAGCGGCTTACCCTTGCCCGACATGAAAATCCATGTCGGAGCGAAGACTAGCTGGTCCGGCCCGGCCATGTCGAGGACACGGAAATTGATGACTTGGGGTGAAAAGCTCGTCCGGCGCTGGTACTCTTGCGTGGCGGCGCTAGTCTTTATCCGCAGCGCGGCCCTTTCGGCGGTCTTTGGCATTACGCCCCATCATGCGGGCGCCACGTCGTCCACAGGCGACACCTGCGTAATCGCGACCCAGAACCGAAAATGGGCAGTAGCCCATTCCAGTTTCTCCTCTACATTTTCCTTTTCCTCTTCTTTTGTTCTACTCGCCGTAAAACCACCAGAAATCAACCTCATTCCTACAAAGGCTACTAAAATCTGGAAAACTCACAAAATTGCATATATTATACAAAAGCAAATTTAATTACAAATTACAAAAAATCTGGGTTTTCTCTCCAGAATTTACAAAATCGAGGAAATGAGCGAAGTTTGGTCATTTGTCGCCTCACAGGCATCGGATCGTCCCATCCCAGTGCACGCCCGGTACCTAAAACCAATTTCCCTCGACAAGGTGAGCAATGCCTAGTAGTGGGTTTCCTACATTGGGTTACTCCACTGAAAGTGCTCATGCGATGGCAAACACACGATCCAGTGAAATCGTGATTCACTGCCCAGATATACACATGCCCGATCCCGTACTCAAGTCCTCAGAAGCTCTCTCCACATACTGTACCATGTATGAAAATTACTTTCCCAAACAAATATATTTGTTTTTATATGTGGACAATCCCCTCGGAATATAGATGAAAATTGGACATACTCCGATAATTAATTTTGTGGACAACCCTCCGAATTTAATAATGGACATACTCTGATAATTAATTTTGGCCAACCCTCCGATGCAATGTCATGCACTCACACCTACTATCTAAGGTGCCCCAGTGCACATGAAATGCAATATGCCAATTTCATACAATACATGTCAAAATATCATACGTACATGTATTCAAATAAGCACACAATCCGCATGTTATTCATCCATAGCAATAACACAAAATTAGCGCACATGAGCCAATAAACAATCCCGATGGCCATCTTAGAGCGCCCCGAACAATTATAAACATGTCGGGGCCGTCAGAAGAAGGTAGTCCCCACATCCATTCCATATTGGCACATGTGATCCAATTTCCGACTCTTGTCCCGATCCGGGGACTAAGTACGACCATTTCGACCCCAAACACTTCGACCATTAACAAGGTTCTTAAATAAGGACTAAATCAAGTAGGAGAAGGGCCCTACCTCCAGGAGTTTGTTGAAACTCCACAGTAAGTACCACGCGTAGCCCTTGCGGTGGGTATCCAGCACGCCTCTTTCCTGTTTGGGATTTGGTTGATCGCGAAAAATCTAGAGAGAGGAATGTAGAGGCTTCTCTCTCCCAGCTTTTTCTTCTCTCTTCTCACCACCCACAGTTTCCCTCTCTTCCTCATCTCACGATTGGTTGGGAGAAGATTAGAGTCAGTGGGATAATAATCTCATTTGCCACTTGTGATTACCTCTATCCACTTATCCTTACTAGTGGATTTCCTTCCACTTATGAGACGCCACACACCACATGGGCCCTAATTTGGCCTCATTGCTTGACTTGCTCACACTCACGTGACAATAATCGTGAAGCTACTTAATTCATGCCAAGTGTCCCATACACGCTTCGATGTTCAAAACGCAAATTTTGATTGTTTCGAAATTCGATAAAATTCGACGTGATAGCTAAATTTCGCAGCATCTGGCTTCAACTGGGCCAAGTCCATTTCATCATTCGAGAGATCTAGAAAATTCTGGATTTTCGAACATCAAAATTTCCGCTTACCATTTTTCAAAAATTAGAATCTTTCTCGGGTTTTCCGCATCAATTGTTTTTAAATTAATAAATACTCTTTGATTTCACAAAATAATCTAACAACGTACCATCAAGTGCTCTTTTCTATTATCATTGCCTTTTTTTTTCTTTATATTGTATTTCATTGCATCTAATTGCTCACTAACTCGTGTCTCGTAAGAAAATGATGCTGAAGACGAGGCCATTTAAGGATTCCATCGAGATGCATTCAGCTCAGGAATTCCCAGTTGTGTTAAAGTAGCAGATTTGGGGTGCTCTTCAGGACCCAACACTCTTTCATCCATTTCCGAAATCATATGCACCATTCATGGAATGTTTAAAGGAATGAACTGCAAGTCCCTGGAGTTCCAAGTGTTTATAAATGATCTTCCCGGAAATGACTTTAACAACATCTTTAGTTCCTTGGCGGATTTCTATGAGCAGTTGAGAAAAGAGGTGGGGGGCAAAATGAGGCATTGTTTCATAAGGGGAGCGTCGGGTTCTTTCTACAGGATTTTTCCGAGTAGAAGCTTGGATTTTGTTCACTCCTGTAGACTTCACTGGCTATCAAGTAGCACCCATTTCCATCACAGTTAATTCAAACCATCGTATCCCATGACATTATATGAGTAAGGAGTATGAGACCCTCTCAACCTAGTAAATACGTTTTTTATATATATATATATATATATATATATATATATATATGTCATTTTTATATAAATTGTCTAACCATTTAAATAAATGCCAGGTTTCAACTGGGATGGAAAAGAACAAGAGACATATACATTGCGAAGGGAAGCCATCACACTGTGATCGAAGCCTACAAAAACAATTCAAGAAGGATTTCCATTATTTTTACGGTTATGTGTTAGATTAATTTATTAATTATGGACTAAACCTAATCATTTTACAATTTTAACTCAAGTTAGTAAACACATTTTTTTATATATATATATATATATATATATATATATATATATATATATATATATATATATATATATATATTTCTCAGTTTTATATAAATTGTCTAACCATTTAAATAAATGCCAGGTTCCAACTAGGATGGAAAAGAACAAAAGACATAAAAGACATATACATTGCAAAGGGAAGCCCTCACACTGTTATTGAAGCCTACAAAAACAATTCAAGAGGGAGTTCTCATTATTTTTAATACATGTTGTTGGGATAATTTATTAATTATAAACTAAGTATAATTATTTTATAATTTTAATTGTATACTGTGTGTATGTTAATTATAGGTCATTTAGGGATGGTTTAATATTAACTAGCTAAGGGGCGATGGTTCTATTATCTTTCCTCGCTTTGATAGTGTTTATCGACCAAAGCCCTATTTGCCTCTCAGTTTTATATATATAAGTAAATAGAGCTCTAGAATTTGGCCAAGGGTTTACATTAATAGGAACATATTTTGGGAGAAGGAAATAATTTTCTTCAACCCTATCTTTTATTTGATTTCATCCCTTATAAATTTTGAAGACAGATGGCAACCATAAATTCTGGATCCATGTCAGGTATGTTATTCTACCTAGTACGAATCACTACTACAAAAATGTTTGTTTATGACGCTTCATACAATGACACTTGCAAAAAAAATGGCATTATCTAATTATGATTAAATGTACAATGACACTTAATTTAAAACGTCATTGTCTTGTTGAATTTTATATCAGATGACGCCTTTAGAGGTGTCATAGTTCAAAGTGTTCTATTTAGCTATAAAATGACTTGTAGACTAATCTTGATGTTTCTACAATGTCATAGAAAAATATAAAATTTCTCTAAAAACGTCATCATCTATAAATTATAAATAACGTTGTTTCTTAAATGATTAAAATCTAAAAACCCTATTCGATATCCCATCTCAACCCGATAACCTCAACCCCTACATCTGAGAGGATGTCCATGGGAGTATTTTGGAGAAGAAATTTAAGATGTTTGTATATGATAGAGAGGATTGTCTCGAGAGATCAGAATAAGTTTGTTTGGGAGAAGGCATGTGCTGTGGTTTAGTGATGAGGTACATCAAACTTTTAGAATTTTCACTACTACAAAATGGAACAAGGGTTCTGCAGATAACCAAAGGTATATTTTAGGTTGATAAAGCAAGTTGAAGAAGAAAGTTCAAACTTTTCTTAGGGTGTGTTCATCGTGAGCAATAGAGGGGTGGATTTGTGAGGATCTCACGAAAGCTCCACGTTCTTGATTTCATCTATTCCTGCATTTTATCCTCGGGGTCTCCCACTTTGCATCATAACTGCTATCGTAATCGTGCATTATTTTTCGATCGATATTCGATTTCAAGATACCGTTGTTTTCATTCATGATTCCTCGTTGTGCTGAGCACCGGGTTTTTTCTTGATCAATTTTCTTTATTTTTCCTGATTTTTGTATGAGGAATGTGACGATTAAAGGAATGATCCATACGCTTTTCTCTCGTATGCCCCACTGTCACTGCAGAAGGTCCTTCTTGAGAGCGCTTTGTTAAGGGTCATGGAAGGTTGGGCAATTAGGTCTAATAACCTAATTAGTTATTGATTCAAGCTCTAATGGTTCTAGATGTATTCAAGCTAGAAAAGATCTTGAGAAATAAAGTGGTTATCAAGCCCGATTACGGTGATGGTCAGTAAGACATAATGTAATAGGGGAACAGGATTGTCCTTGATTATGTTTTTTCATGTAGTATAAATGTAAGGAATAGGTTGAAGACACTCGGTAACATGCCATAGATGAGAGCATGTGTTGTGTGTAGAAGGTGTTCACAAAAATACCGAATAAGAATCGCTTCAATAAATTCTTCTTCGTGATGTTTTGTTCGATCTTTCTACTATTCATCCCTCAACAATTGAATGAAAGTTAGAAACTACTTTTCTTCAATTTCTGCATAGTGATTGAAATAGGCAAGGAATA
This sequence comes from Tetrastigma voinierianum, assembly GCA_016808115.1. Classification (NCBI taxonomy): domain Eukaryota; kingdom Viridiplantae; phylum Streptophyta; class Magnoliopsida; order Vitales; family Vitaceae; genus Tetrastigma; species Tetrastigma voinierianum. The sequence goes on along the minus strand of JAEQBH010009329.1, from coordinate 63,072 downwards.
TTTCCAAGATTCAAGACAAGATTAATTAATTTCCTAGTTTTTTTTAAATGAGAATTTATGCATAGTGATTAATTTCCTAATCAACATTCAGAGTTTAGCGCAGAGAAGCATCCACGCCCCATGTTCGCAAAAAACTCAAACAAAAATATGTTGAATGGAAGTTTTGGCTTTCTTGCTTCTCAATAATTGCATGTGACCTAGCCTAATGAAGAATAAGATCAATCGATGAGTGATAAAGCCGCAGTAAAAAAGCAAATACTAAATGATTCAGACAAGTAGATGCTACTGATGTACCGCCAAAGGTAATAAGAGGTTATTTAGGTGAACAATTCCAGCCCATAACAATTTTGTTTTCTCTATGTGTAAGCACACAACATATTTACAAATAAAGGGGAGAAAACCCATCCCCATCCCCGGTCTCAATGTGGTAAACACCCAAGACGGTGATGATGAGGAACCAGAAGCAAAGAAAACAAGAACTACAAAGCTCAAGCACTTGGAAAGAATCGAACCGCCGAGTAAAAATCTGGCGCGTAGCCATTTAGAATTCTGAATTGAATTGATAACACAACTATCGTGACCGTTCTCGTTATACAAGGAATTATCGCGGTCATTAATAATCTAAACGAGTTAGCAATTTATTTTTGTCACACAATTCAACTATCTGGAGACATCAAGGTGGGCGTCGCTCGATTCTCGCCAAGGGCATTGCCTCGATTCTTACCAAAGGCGATGCCCCTAAGACCCCAAATTTAAACGCCCCATAAATGATTAATTATAATCATGATAAAGTGATGTTAGATATATGTTTTGTAATGGTGTAACAGTTATGGCCCTTTTACCCATATGAATGGATATCAAATTAATCCTGCATATCTCCTAAAAGTAAAGATATCAAATTTAAAAAGAAAACATTTAAAATTTTATATACAAAGGGATTTTGTAGGGTAAACAATTCTTTTCATAAATCGGGAGTGGGCTTACATCACGAGGGATGATTTATGTTTGGTCATTTCTTTTCTTTATAAAGACATTTTCTAAGAACCAAACATGAATTAAGCTTCATTCTCGATTCTAGATTTGAAATATCGTATGGAGTTATACTATCTTCCCAAGGAATATTGTTTGTTCAACCATGCTTTTTCTTAGTTTTCGCTACAAGGATGTTATATTAACGTAGATGTTCTCATGTAGTTCTGAAAGGAGCGTATATGGAGGCTTTAAAGAAGACAAAGCTGCTCAATTTTTACCCGCCTTTCTGTGGTAAGCTAAATGAATATTTCAGTGAAATTTCTGCATTTTATGATCATGTTAGTTAATATTAGTCTCGTTTCCATGTGCTTCGCATGTGAGACTAAATATTTTAATCATGTAATCGCCAACTAACTCCAACCCATGTTTTCATCAAGTGTCGGTAAAGATCAGAGACAAGGACAATGACAAAGATAACACCTCACATCCGATGCTACATCAACCATGTGATGACTGAAGGATATTGTTAACATGTGTTTATAAATTCTAAATACTTGAATGATCATGATATATACTTTATATTAGTTGTCTTTGTATGTAATAAGAATCCATCCACCAACCAAGCAGAAAACATCTAAGAGAGACCCTACATGGGTAAAGGTCATGGTTAGTATAAATTATTTCACTTTGATTGTGATTTATAAATTCCAATTCATAGTATTAAAGTACTAAGAATCATACACTTTAATTTAAGGATTACAATATAATGGGTTACATTTCATTTCAGAGTGTCCCAGCAAAAATTGGTGTAGTGTAGAGAATGGATATTATGTAATGAGATACATGAAGGGAGACATTATGGTAATCTGATTCAAGGCACTCACAACAAAGGTTAATCTATACTATTAATAAATTTTCTCAGAATATTCCTATTAATGTTTACTATATCAACTTAACTAATCAATGGTATGTTATCATATTAGTTTAATGTGGGAAAAAGTCTTATAGCGAAATGGATAAAAATGAAGTGTCATCAAAATGGATCCTACATTAGGGACTGAATTGATAATAACTTTTCTTGAAGGTACAATGTAAATGAATTGTCTTATATTTATCAATTTTTTTTGCTTTGTCAAAAATAACTCATCAAAGTTAATGTAAAGTTGACAAAGAATATTTTGATGATGCTCACCTTGATGATTTGAATCTATGCAATTTTTATGATATAGTTATTTGGAAGCATAATGCATTACTATGATTTTCCTAGTAAGTTATATCTAGAACAAGTAGTCACCTCCATAAATTTATCAACATTTTTTCTCGTAACTTTTTTTAATTACATTTTGAAAGAGAGTTTCTTATTTTCATTCACAAAAATACATGTTATGAACTTTTATCATTTTACTTAGAAGTTGATGAGTTTAACTTCATATAAAACAATATAGCCTGACGTGGGCCGTTATTCGTTTCACAGAGCCGTGTGGCCCTCGTGCTCCGGTCGCTGGCCGCTCTTTGCTCAGGCTGGTTATTCGTGGTCGCTTCCCATTTCTTTGGTTGTTGGAGTGGCCTGTGTCTGTGATGGGCTTGTGCTTCTAGTTGTGCTGTTTTATCAGTGTTTCAGACTTCCGACCGACGCCTTTCCTATGTTTGTGGGAGGTGCTATCCGTTGCTTTTTTCCTGGGCCTTAGGCTTGTACGTTTTTCGGGTTGTTTTTCGGGGCTTTGCCCCTTGGTAATAAATTTATTATCCAAAAAAAAAAACGATATAACTTATTGTGTTAAATTTTTTCAGAGTCGTGGAGTAAGCTAAGAGATTTTATAAATTTGATTTATATATTAATTTGACATTACAATTGTTTTGTATATTACTTACTACCCCTTTTTATGTATTTTGAATCTCTTTCTCATGACAAAACTAGAGATATTTAAATAGTGATTGAGTTAACTTATTTATGGTACTATCCTTGCCTCTTGTAGATCTATTCCTTGCCTCTTTTAGTTTATTATCTTATTACAATCGTTTAAATGCAGAATTTTATTTTGGGAAGTCAAAAAATCACGTTATGGTGACTGAATCGAGGCTTTTTGATTGATACCGAGTATATGCAAGGTATTCTACTTTACGAGGCATTGGAAACTTTATGTCTTTTCGATTGGTTGTTGGTTCTAAGATTGTTGTTTACATTCATGTGTTTTATGATATTATTTTATAAGTATATATAGCTAGATTTCTTTGTGCTAGGTAATATTAATTCATTTTTCAGAGATTTTTTTATTTGAAACCTTCTAGAATAAATTGGAATTTCGCTTTGTTTAGCTTTACTACTTAACTTATTTCCTCTAGTTTAGAAAGTTATATATACCCAAGTTTATGGTTATATATCCTATAATTCTTGTTATTGTGAAGCACTTTGTTATTTTTTAGATATTAAGAATGTACATAATGTTTTGTTAACCCTTTTGTTTTATGTCATTCTTTTTTTCTATTGAAAATATTTCCACGTTAGTTTGTATCTTATACATTATTGGTGAGCTGACAAGGTATTATTTAATTTGAGTTCAATGTCTATTTAATACCTTGAAAATTAATACACACTAGCACTATCAAAAATAATAACCTGATGTCTTAGTCTAGTTGGTACTCTACAAAGCTTTTGCTTGGTTTTCTATATCTAAAACTTAATTTTTACATTTGAACAGAACAAATGTAATTCATGTGGTGATTTTGATGGCTTAACACTCTCTCATAGAAAGTTAGTCCCTACTACCACAACAAATTAAAGAACATTTCGTAATTCTACCCATTGAATCTATGAAACTTGTTGGGAATATTTGTTGTAATTTCTTTGATCGCATATATCGATAGCTTTGTAGTTTATCAATATGATTGATATTTTTTCTCCCTCTATATTACTTTCATATTATGTGTACATTTTAATAATTATATTGTTATATCGATTTATAACAAATGAAATTAATGAAAACAAGATTTTTAATGTGATAAAAAATGATGACACTTGTAATGACTGGCCATGATTCTAAAACAACAAAACATATAAAAAATCAATGACACTAAATAAGTGTCAAGAAGGCCAAGTTATTAGATTCAAATATTATGAGAAGAAAGAATCGACGCTTTAAATGAATGTCATAGTTTTGATTCACAAAGATGACATTCTCGTGAGCAAGTGTCATCAGGTAAACTTATACAATGACAAGCCGGTGAACATGACACTTGTGGAAGCGTCATTGTAATCCCGATTAACTTTTCCTCAGAGTGAATTGATATGCTTCTTCGTTCAATGAAATTATTTTGTAATGTATTTATTAGGTATTTTATTATTGATTAATTATTTTGCTCAATAAATACTTTGATTTTACAAATAATTTAACAATCATCATAACAACTTTAATTCGATATCAAGCTTATCAAATTTGTTTTCTAGACTTGCGTGATTGGTTTCTGCTATTACTTGTTTTGAAACGAATATATTCGTAATTGATTTTTCGTAAGATCAATCAAAGAAACAATTTTATTTTATTTTGATTTACGTGTGATGAAACATGAAAAATATTATTTTATTTTATTTGTTGATCAAATTGTTGTACGGGCGTGAATGGCAATCAACAAAAAGTGGGAATAGATTTCACCGATGATGTCTTTTCAACCGGAACTGGCTGGAGCAGATGAGCGCCGTCGCCTGACCAAGGCAATCGTCAGCCGGGCAATAGGATGCCGGATCGCCCGGCCGAAGCAGGATCGTTGCAATGCCGGTTTGCAACGGCGGCTCAAGGTATCACCTTCCGCAAAACAAGAAAGAAGGGGTCATTAGGGCTTCGCCATGGTCGCCCGATGCCTAAGTTAGCTTCTTCGAGAGAAGAGGGGCCGCTTAGACCGCTTATATCAAGGTATGCTTTATCTACCTTTCACCGATGGGGTGGTTCGATTAGTGCCCAAAAGTGCTATTTCTCGAGCTCTATTCGAGATAGGTTTTGAGTACTCGACCAATCATATCAATTGCTTGCCAATTGGGGTGTTTAGGTCCAATTTAGTATCACTTATGCCATTGCGCAGGTTATTTCGTTATTTTGTAGGTTTTACATGCTCGCCACCTAAGTTCGAGTTCGACATCGAGATTCAGGTCAACCATGAAGATTGAAACTATTTTCACCATCAAAATATCAAGATTCAAGGAAGAAATGAAGGCAAAGTGGATGAAAAAAGGATGCCAAGTGAGAAGAAGTACGGGTGCGCTGAAGCAAACAGTAACCTGGGGTGAAACTCTCGCTATGATTGCTGTGTTCTCTTCGCCGATTGCTTAAAATTCCTCAAGAATATACAAAATTCGCAATCCCAAATAAATTAAAAATTTCGCTAGGGCTAGCGAAACTCTCGCTTAGCTACCGAAATTTATCAGTGCTCAAATGAAATTAACCAATTTCACATTCACAATACTCAGCAGAGCTACTTGGGCCTCACTAGGTTAATAAATTGGCTAGCCAGCGAATTCATCATGATGGGCCAAATTTCACCTCGCTATCTCGTGAACTGCAAAAGGCGAAATCCTTCGCAAAGGCGAACTGCTTAGGCTGTTAGGGGATTCTTCGCCATGCTAGCGAAATCCTCCCCGCATAGCTTAAATTGCTGCCCCGTGATTTTTGTATATTTGATCTTAAACTTAATTTCACTTTTGGTGTATTACCATTGTACTCTTATGTACTCTTCATATTTTAGGTGTTTTAGTATTTTCACACTTTGGCTCAGACTATATAAACCCCACAAACTTGTAAACCCTAACTAACTTAATCTTCAAGACGAAGAGCCTTTTGTTTCGCTTTCCTCTCTTCTCTCCTCTTTCTCCTTTTCTGTTACAAACACCTCCAAGGATGACAACTGGAGGATTTAGTGGCTAAAACCAGCACTCCTCTAGCAAAAGGCCGCTGGGAAAGAGATCTTAAGGTCACGGTGGCTCCCCTGCTTTTCACTAAAGAAAGTTTTGTCATTTTGGGTTCCCAAACTAACCCAGTTTAAATCTGATGTACTTTCTTGGCCAATACTTGGCAAGCTTTGTGGTTTAAGTACTCTAATTTTTTAGATACACTAATATCCATTAGTCGCCATTTATGAGCCAATCGAGGTAGGTTAGTAAGGTTAGGTTTTCACCGTAAGTGCATCCACTTTGATCAATACTTGGTAATCTTTTAGGGTCTGACTTATTTTTAGATCCATCGGGTGACTATTAGTTACCCTTACGAATCATCATAGATGAGTCAAGATAGATTTTCACTGTAAGAACCATAAATGTTAAATAAATGCTTTCTATCAAAAGGAAAATTATTAGGGTTTAGGTTTTAATGCCAAATGAAGATCCGGTTTGGGAGATGACTATATGTCATCCTCCCCAACGCGAGGAAATTAACCCGGGGACCTCTCAATTAGCCTAGGATCTTAAACTCAATGGCCCAATGCTTTAAGGAGTTCTATTTTACATTTTATTTTATTTATTTTCAGTTTACAAACCACCACTCCACTGTTTTTACCCAAACCTTAAAAATCCAAATTTAATTCACCATTTTTGACTTCACTCAAATCATTTGTAACGGGGCTAGAAACTCATCCCCTCGTGTTCAACCTTGGGACTCACTATATCGGCAGTGAGCTCGACTACTAGCAGTAGGAGGAACTTAGGAATATAAATTTTGTTGATTCCGCATCACCCTACCGTGGCACGAATCTGATGGGTTTCAATCTGATGATGTCTTTTTCAACCGGAACTGGGCTGGAGCGTATGAGCGTCGGGCCTAATCAAGGCTATCGTCGCCGGGCAATAGGATGCCGGATCGCCTGCTGAAGTAGATCGTTGGGTACGTCGGCTCAGAACTAGTTTGAAGGTATCACTTTCCGCAAAACAAGAAAGAAGGGGGTCGGCGAGGCTTCGCCCGTGGTCGCTCCGATGCCTGCTAGTTTCGAGAGAAAAGAGGGGCCGCTTGCATCGCTTTAGTATCAGGCGTACGCCACTACCTTTCACCGATGGGGTGGCCTTGTATTTATAGTAGATGTTCAACCGCTTGGATGGTAATTAGGATTTTTTCCTATCGATGGGGTATTTCTTTGTTATCGAGCATCGATTTGGTAATGGATATAGAAAGAGTAGTTTATTCGGGATAATCTTCCTTCCTTATCGGGATCCGATTCATGTTGATCTATTATTGTCTTTCTTTCCTTATTGGTGAGATTCTGGCCGGACTTCGAGGAATAATATATTATTAGGACTATTCTATTTCTGCGACCGTGGGAGACTTCATAATTGGTCTGGGGCCACCTCGGGCCCCCATTCCCAGCCGCACCAGCTCAACGATGGCGCCGAAAGCGCCTAAATTCTCCAACGGGCATGTCTCTCCTCGGGGGTTCGGGCCACGGCCTCAATGTTTCGTCACCGGGCCTCTTTCGAGCCCGCGGTGGGCCCCGTGAGCCTTATTTTTCGAACCCTATCGTCGCCTCAGCCCTCAGGTACGGCGCACGCAAGGGTTGTAACGCACTTCGCCGTGCAACTTCCACGTGTCTACTCGTGGCCAGACAGTCAGCATGCGCTCGTCACCGTCATTAGTCTTCGGATAATGATGACTCTTCTGGGCTCGCCATTTCTTCTATTCTCTTTCGCTCTCTTTTGTTTCTTTCTGCTGACATCCTCTGTCTGCGGTGTCAATGCTTCTGACCTTTTCGCTTTAGTGAGTTCTGACTTCCTTCTTTAGTCTTCTCATTCGAGCCTTTTGTGCATAGTCTTTCTGTTGTCTTTCTGGATAGTCTTTTTCACTGTATTTCGGGTCCATCGCCTTTGTTTTCGATTCTTCTCGCGATACAACAAGTCGTTAGGGTTGGGTTGGTTGAATTTTATTTTTATTATCCACTTTCATCATGGGTCCGGGTCGTTCTTCTTCTCTCACAGACGATGGTGATTCTTCTGCTATTGGCCGGTTCTCGACGACCGCTGTTCCGACGCCTTCTGGCCTGAGTCAACTTCGAGGTGCCCCCGAGGTGCCTCCTCTTCCCTTGAACAAGGGCAAGGGGAAAGTGAATCTGATTAAATACCCAGGGCCTAATATCCGAGATCCGCTGCTCAAAGATGCTTTAACCGTGGGACTCAAAGAAGGCCTGGCCCTTCATTGTGGGCCATCTTCATGACGCTATCACCTCTTTCAAGGTCGTGGTCCTCGACGCCAATTTCTATGTGGTCTATGTGCCTAAGATGGTGTGTTTCTTCATGGCCTTCGTATAACTGGGCCGTCTTTCGCATCCCCTTCCCTAAAAGCGGGGTTTCCTGCAAAGATTTCAATGTGTGTCCCGTCAACTCGTGCCCACCGGTCGGTATTTCTGCCACTCGGTTTTCAGACAATTCTAAGTGTCCCCAAGCATAGCCTTCTTCACCTTTTAGCCCGAAGGAGACATCCGAGGGCTTTCTTTATTTTTCTAGCGCTCCGGCTCCTCTCGTGATTTCGACCTTCCCTCCCATCGTGGAAGACCCTACTGCTAACTGGGTCAGAATCGGGAGTATGATCCTCTCGACAAGGACACTCGGCAGATTCCAAGTGGCTCGACTACCCCGAATCTTCGTGGAGTTCGCTCGCTTTTGGTTATAATTTGTGTGTGGTCACCGGGCACTCGACTCAGACTTACTCGCTTTCCTGTGTGCCCGACCGATCTCGTCATTAAGATAACGCCAAAGCGCTGGCTTTAGTCAACGTCCTTCCGCCTCACGCTGAAATGATCAAGCCTGATGTTCCTACCTATCGAGTTCGAAGTCCACTGACCGCTTCGAGGCCTTCACCTCCTTCCACCATAAAAGTTCCTCCTGCTGAGCCCTCACGCTAAACCCACTCGTGGGGAACCGTCATTCCAGCTGAGATGGTGTCTCTAAGCCCCGGCTGGGAAACCAAAACCTCGCACTCAAGCCGAGAAAGATTTCGCTTGATCAAAGTTCGGTTGGGGTATCTTTCATCTTCCCCGTCCCTCCTTCACATCCATAAATCGTGACTAGATTATGTCTCCATAGTTCCGAGCTCGTGATCCCACTCGTGGTCCGTCGCAGAGGCAGGGAGGGTCCCTAGTAGCGTTATACCGCTACGATCACGCCATTCAGCCCGGAACCCGCCAACGGAGAAGGCGTTGCCGCCTTCTCGAAGGGAGGAAGAGGCGCGAGGAAAGATCAGAACCCTAAGTCAGCGGGAGACGGGGATTTCTTACTCACAATGACCAACTCGCATCAGGCGCAGCCTTCGCCATTCTTCAGAAGGGATTCCGATCTTAAGAGGCTCCATTGCTACCGCTCGCCGATGAGGCTTCGCCCTATCTCTCCAGGGGTCGCTCCATAAGTTCCCTTCGCACCTCACATATTCTCGACTCCATTTCGAGTCGAGCTTCGAGTCACGATGTTTATTATATTCGATGCAGCATACTATTTCATGCTCACGTAAAGGCCAAAATAAACAGTTTAAAGCTACCTCGCGCAGGTGGTAGGCTTCCTCACATCCGAAAGGAAGCCGAAAGGTGAGGCCTGGTGTAACGGTATGACCGAGGAAGCCAAAAAGTGGCCTAAGTCGTGATCCGAACATACTACGGCCAGGCCCGGCCGAGTAGAGGGGAAGACGAGCCCAATAGCTGAGAGCACCAAGGCGAGCCGAGGTTCGATGATCGAGGGCCGCGCATAACAACTTGATGGAGGCTAGTGACTCCGGCCGCACCGCCCAAAGATGAACTTCATATGAGCCAGACGAGTTTCTCACGCCCCATGAACAGCTTCGGAGTCTAAGGAAGAGCTTGCGGCGATCAAAGATGATCTTCAGATAGACGACGCCAAGGCAAGGCTCACTGAAAGTTAACCCAGGGGCCAAATTTCTGGAACGCCCGAACGAGGAGCGCTACGGCCACGTGGGGATTCATCGCTGAATAACTTTAGCTCAACGACGGGTTATCGGGAAGACCGAGACGAGGCTTTTAATCAATGGGTTTCGGGTGGCTCGCCGTGAGGAAGGTCATATCGCCTATTCCACCGACTTTAACTTGACCTTCCATGGACGCGGTACTCAGGGTCCTTCTCTCATTGACATCCCGAGAGCTCCGCACCCCACCGAGGCCCACTTCCCTTCTTCATCGCCCGCTCCTTCCGATGCCCAACCTCCCCGCAGACGCCCGTCGCCCGAAGGCTCCGCCTTTATACTTTTTTTTTTTTTTTTTTTTTGTCGGCCCGTCCCAAAACATACGTAGCCTGGCTCCCGATGAATACTCATTGCACCTCATTTCTGTCGCCTACTTGTGCTCTTTTCGACGCTCTTCTTAACTCGAATCAACTTTGTCCGGCATGGTCCGAATTGGGAGCCCGAGCCGAGATGTCGAGCCGCCGGGCTGCATCTACGATTCGCTTAAGTCAAATGACTGAAGCCGTACGGGCCCGCGTAATCGTAGCTACCACGCGAGCCGTCCTCCGTCTGGCCGACTCCGCTTGAGTTGAAATGACTCCTGTGCCGCATGCCCCGTGGTAGAATCGTGAACTCGCCAATGCGAGCCAGGCCCGCCTAATATTTTCCCGGGTCAAATGACTCCTAGCCGCATGACTTATGTAGAATCGCAGCTCCGCCAATGCGAGCCGCCGTCCGCCTACCGATTTGCCTCGAGTCAAATGACTCCTCGTAGCGTGACTGCGCGCAGTAGACTAACTCGCCAAAGTGAGCCATTGGCTCGCGCCGCGTCGTGGCAGCGACAGACTCAGCCGATCCGACTCCTCGTGCAAATGCGGACTGCGCGGTAGACGAACTCGCCAAAGTGAGCCGCTGCCCGGCGCCGTGGGTCGGCAATGACGAGTTTCGAGCCGACCCGACTCGCCGTGCAATGACCCGCAAGAGTGCACGAACTTGCCAAAGTGAGCCATTGGCTCCGGCGCCGCGGGCCGAGCCGCGATGTGGGCCTCGAAATAGACCACCTCGTGCAATGCGGATCAGGTGTAGGCGTACGAACTCGCCAGCGAGCCGCCGCCCGCCAGGGGTCGAGTGGCGATGTAGCCCAGCTGATCCTAACCCCGTAGCGTGACTCCTCGCGGGGCAAAGTGGTGACGAACTCACAAAGTGGAGCTTCTAAGCTCCGGCGCTGTGGCCGAGTGGCGATGTAGCCTGAGCTGATCTGACTCCTCAAGTAGCATGACCTGTGCAGAGTAGACGAACTCGTCAAAGTGATCTGCTGCGTGCGGCCATTCGACTTCTGATTTTCTTGGAAAGGTGCGAACGTCTTTAATGCTAATTTACGGAGAATTTGAAACGTTCGGGTGACCTTTTGAGTGCTTTGGCCTTCTTATAAATGGCGGCTTCATTGCTATGAAGTTTATACTTTGTATATTTTGTTTCTTCCGTGCGTGAACCGGGGCTGGGGCTAGCATGAAGCGCCGAAGTCCGGGTTGTCTTTGCCGGGATCCACCGAAGATTCTCGTTCCGCCCGCTGACTTACGCCGCGGAGTTGTGTTTTCCCTACCCTTTACGGGAGTCATGTTATTCCCATCCGTGCTAGTGGAATGCTACCGTGAGAGGGCGAGTGTATTTTTCAAGGTCGCTCTTCTCCATTTTCTGCTTCTTTCTTTCTCTTCCTTTCTCCTTTCTCCTTCCTTCTTTTCATCTTTCTTCCACCTCTCATTTTGGGAAAGGCTATCAACACCATGGATTTAATGCACTAGCCGGGCTTCACCTCTATCTCAATCGAATTTACCGAGTCAAATATCCTGTATGCCTTTACCGAACATCGAGCAAAACAGCGTATGTGAGTCACATACCTGATCCCCTATTTTCAAAGATGTGCACCACCGTCTTAGTGTTACCACGTGTGCTCCAGTGTGTGTCCTTGCCTAGAGGTCGGTCTTGCTTCGAGGACAAGCAAGAAACTAAGTTTCAGTAAGATGAGTGCCCAAACACTCATCTTACACTCTCGCTCTGCCTGGCCATTTTCACGTATTTTATAATAATTTTATAGTTTTCGTGGCGATCCTCGATTTTGTGTCCGTCAGGGTTACGGTGTTCCATTGAACGTGAAAGAGCAACTTTTGAAGCGCTGGAACAATGAGGAGCGTGCAAGGAAGTGACCGCCACTGGCCGCTGACGTCGGTCAACAATGCGTATGTTAACGACGCCTTCCCATCGCCGCGACGCCCCCACGCCGCGACGCCGCCAAAACTGCACTCATCATTTAAAGTACCTGATGGCTCAAATTAGTGGTATCTGAGGGCGATTTAATCCTGAGTGTTGTGTTTCGAGCGAGTGATTAATCGGCTTCGAGGAAGTGCCTGGAATTGTAACGCTTTTCATTTTGATATTTTCGATATTGTAACAATGTTTTCTTTATTAAACAACTTTCATCTTTCTTTCATTATGTTCTAGATCTCTTTCTAGGGTTACGAACCCTGCCATATGATAAGTGGATTAAGGATTGATTTTTTATGTTATTCAATTGTTTATAAATTGTCTAATCTACTCTATACCAGATTAAATTATATGATAATGTTCGTCAGCATTAGCATAAATTCGCACCTGAGATCCGAGATTCGAGAGATGAGGGTAACTGTGATCTGCAGAGTAGCCTTCACCGATGCATTAATAGAGATATTCTGACCGAAGGTGGTATCTAGGGGTGTAACATTTAAGATTTCTGACATCGAGTCGAGATAGAGATATACTCGATTCTATTCGCGAGATAAAGTGATATACCCCGAGAGAGATATCTCGTAGTAAGATCACCTCACCATAGGCAAGATTATAAATGTATTGCATAACAATCTTTAGAAAAAACAATCCATCAACGTGATGTGGGAGATATAACCCTAGGCTTTAAAACAATACTTTAATTAAATCAACAGTTCAGTTAGTCTTTACATACTTGAATCCCTCTTAAAGTCATTCTTCAGATATTATCTAAGAAGCGTAACTTCCGCAGTTACTACACCTTCCCCGAGGATCGAGCATCCGCACGATAAGCACACTGGTATTACTGGGGCTACGCGCACTGCGCATTTAGGCACACATTTCATACATCGCCACTCAAGTTTTTGCGCCGTCACGGAAAAGGTTTAAATTCATATAGAGAAGTGAGCACATAGATAGTATTCTGAATTTTTCGTTACTTTTGTTATTTTTACAAGTGCTGGTAAATTGGTTTTGTTAGTTCGTGTGTTATTGCAGTACAGGTTTCAGTGAGTACATGCGAAAGCAAAATCGAATTAATCAACACCTGTGTGATCCCGAGCCAAAGACTTCTCGCATGATTGCGGCTTCGAGAATCAGAGAAATCGTCAGATTAGGAATTCCAATAGTCGTGGAAAACATCACAACAAGATTTTGGCGTGAAATCAACTGGAACTCACAGAGGAAGTCGAAATGGAATCACTAAGGAACTGCTGCCTGCACCATTTATACGTACCTGCACGATCCTTACATACTATTAGATGAGTTCGCTTTACCACCAACGCTTGTTCGGGGACAAATGATCGACTCGCCAATCGATTCGCAAACAATTTCGAATTAGTCGGGCCTACGTACGTATGCTTCGTAACATATCGTTCCATGGACTACCCCATGAGAACCCGAACATGCATTCACTAACTTCCTCGAAGCTCGCGATACCATCAAGTACAAATCCGAAAGCCACAAGGCTCTAAGATTACTTCGCTTGTTCCCACTTCACTGTGATGAGCCAAACATCAAGCAACTGGCCACCACCGCATTCCATTACTACATGGAACATTTGGTATGTTTCTCTGACCAACTTTTCCAATCTTTCGAAAATTGCACAATCCTCAGGCAAGAGATCAATACGCTTGGGTCAACTGTAGGGGGAGAACCCGGCAGGCATGGGACAGTTTCATGAATTATCGCAAGTGTCCTCACCACCGACTAACCGCATGGATGCAAGTCCACACCTTCTACAATGGTCCGAGAAATGCAACCCGAACAATGATGATGCCTCGTACCGAGGATCATCACGAAGAAAACCACAGACTTGCGCACAGATATCGGAAGATGTCGCAAATCCAATACCAATCGGCCTAGAGAAGGCTACACCAGCAACACGTGCGGCACGCATAATGAGGTCCTAAACAACTAGTGAATCACGTGGGCACAATGTATCAAGCAGCTAAATACAAAGAGGAACAAAGACACGCCATACGCATCACCCGCGATCGCACCTGTGGAGGACAAAGATAAGAGTGTGGAATGTCATCAGAAACCCACACCGAGCAAAGTGTTTAGTATGTGTCCAGTTCGGCCGTAATCAACCACAGCAAAGAAGGACCGTATGGGAAACAACTACCGAATCAATCGCGACAAGGTGGCGAACAATCGAACCGTAATAGTCAACAATCAAGGATACGGATGGCGAACAACTAACAATATGCCCTCAAACCGAAAGCTAATGAAACTACAATCGAGGTGTCGATTTAGAACAAGCTCTTGCACAGATGTTAACTTCCCACTCTGCCTTTATGAATGAAACGAAGGCTAACATGCAGCAGCAAGCAACCCGCCAACAACCGCGCACAACAGAAATTGATACAGACGTGGGCCAAATGGCCAATTTATCGACCGAAGGCAAATGTGGTTCACTACAAGCAATTCAGAGGCAAACCCTAGAGGAGAAGGGAAAGAATACTGCAAGGCCATCACTCTAAGGAGTGGAAGAGAATTGGAGAACTTGGGGCCACAACCAGTGATACGAGAACTAGAAAATAAAGGACAAGACCAAAGCATCCCAAAGGACCAGATGCAAGATGAGCAACCCCGAGATACGAGCAAATAAAGATAATAGTTTCGTGGAAGGAACAACTAAATGCACAAAAAATGTATGAACCTGTCATACCAATTCGTGATCCTCGTGAGGTTGAAGAAAGGCAAAGCTAGAGAAGCACTCAGAAAGTTTCTCGACATCTTCAAGAAGCTACATATTAATATACCCTTTTTGGAGGCACTGGAGAACATGCCAAGTTACGTAAAATTCATGAAAAAGATTCAAGTAGTAAGAAGAAGTCGAGGAATATGGGACCATCAGCGACCGAGGACCCGCAAAGGTTATCCCCGCACCCTGGGAGTGTCCCAAGTGTTCAAAACTTTGTTTTTAAGTTTTCGGGCCATTGCTGTTTTCAATTTTTTATTTCTAGCTGTATCCACGTTGTTTCGCTTGTCGTTTAATTTCAGAGCCAAGTGTAGGTACAAGGCTCGCAGAGTGTTCAAAGGCCGTAAAGGGAGTTTACAAGTGGAGAGTTCTTTAAAATCGGGTGTCAAGATATAAATCTCTTTGGAGACCTTTCTTCGCACGTCAGCGACGTGAGATTTCACGCCGCTGATGTCATTTTTCGGCTCTCCGCCACGTCAGCGACGTGGATTTACACGTCGCGACGTCAAAATTTCATCTTCTCCGCCACGCCGCTGACGCGGATTTCTCACGCCGCGACGCCATTTTAACACTCCTTCGTCACGTCAGCGACGCGTGTATTCTCACGTCACACGCCAAATCAGAAGCTCTCCGTCATCGACGCGATATTCACGCCGCTGACGGATTAAATATATCGCCCGGCCACGCCGCGACGCAGACACCACACGCCGCGACGCCGCTGGTTATACTTCGCCACGCCAGCGACGCGTTCCGCACGCCGCGACGCACTCGCTTTAAATTTCAAGAATGATTCATTTCAGACCTCCACCCGAACCACCTCTCTTCCAAACCCCAGCCCCCCCGCCAAGACCGCCCGCGTCTCACCTTGCCGAGTCTCGCTCGTCCCGCTCCGAGACCACCCTCGCCCCACCGCCAATCGTAGGTCACCCCCTTTCGCCTGGGGTCATGCGGCATTTCGACCAATTCTGCAAATTCGATTCTAAACAAGTACAATAGTTTAGGTTTCATTTGTCCGTTTTTGTGTAGTTCGTAGGTCTTTTAGGAATTCATTTCGGTTAGATAGGTTCTTAGTGGTCTTAACCTTTAGGTTTTGTTTCGAATAGTAGTTATTTAGTCGATTTTTTAGTGCACATTAGGTGTTCAGTTTCGTTTCAGTCAATATGTCCGCAAGAGGCGTAAGTCGTCAAAGGCTTTAGCCCACCAGCTGAGGACCCGACTCCCACATTCGATGCCTCGCTGGCTTAGGTCGCTAGGGTGCCGCGACGGCCAAAACCATTTGCAAAACCGTTTGCTCATTAAGGATATGGCTCACCCACCCCGATGACTTCTTCCGCAAACAATCGCAGCAAGTGGATGGCGGCCTTGTGCCAACCACCTCATCCAAAGAAGCCGATGAGTGTAGTGCGCGAGTTCTACACCTCAATCTCGCATCCCATGTTTTAAGAGTCAGTGGAAAGTGAGGCTGGCTCTACTTCAAGTGAGTCGATCAATAGTTATTACGTTTAGAGCATGTCCTCAGAAATGTCACTTGCCCGCGAGCACCCCGACTACCTGAGATTATACACGTATCACCCACGAGAAGGGTGAATGGAGAATCAATAAGTGTCATAATAATTTCAAGGCCACGCGCGCATTCGGGCCTTCATCCTGCTGTCCGGGCACCACTTTATCACTTCGCCTCATCCCGACGACGAACGCAGTAGGAGGTGATCGCCCCAAACGGCCAGGTGCTCAACTAAGCCATCTTACGTGGCATACCTTTCGATAGTCAGCGTGTTATCGAGGATGCCATCCTCCATAACCGGATGCGAAGATGAACCTGGGACACCCCTTCCTGATTTTGGCTCAGGTAAACAAGCCGGTGCCCTCGACGACAATGAGGCCCGGGCTTCATCCGATCAAGGCCATATTTATTAAGCTGGACACACTCGTGTCCCCGCAACCCGAGGAGTCACGACTCGGCCACTTTAGCCCTCGCACGAGGACGAGCCCCGGACACGTTCGCTGGATTCGCGACACCCGTGATGACATAGCCGCCCCGTCTCACTCCACCTCCACCACCACCCCAAGAAATTTCAAAGGCCGCTCCTACCCCCTCAGTATATCGAGGACCCGGTGCTCTCCCCTCACCGAGCGCTGACGATTCGACGACCCAAGAGCACCGAAACCTCATTACTCGGGATATGGAGGCGCCACGTGCCGACATGACGCTCGCCAATCAAAGCATCATTCTACAAAGAAGACAGCTAGCCTATGCAGCCCACCACAAATTTTCTCGGCTTTTCACCATCCACCACCACCTCCAATCAAGTAGTTGATATTCGTGAGTTCCCTTACCCTCTATGTTTTATCTCTAGCGTTGGGGATAATCGATATTTTTGCTTTGGGGAGGGATTAGTGATCTGGGTGTTTTGTTTATCAGGTTTTCGTTTTAGTAGTGTGTAGTATTTTTAGTGTGTTCCGCATATTAGTGTGCTTTGTTTTCGCCTTATTTTACATCGCACTTTCATGTTCATGAGTCATGTTAGTTGTTTGATTATATTTAGACATTCTTGCATGTAGTAATCGTGATACATGTGTGCTATGTTGAAAATTGAGGGATCAATTTTGATTGAGTTCACTATAAATCCTTGCTCAAATGCATACATTCAAGCCGATGCTCGATAATTAGGTCAATAGTTGCAAGGGCTAGTGAATCAATTCCGGTAGTCAAGAAACCAGCTTCAAAACTCCATCACACTCACACACTAGCGACTTTCAGAGTATGCATATGCCGAACCAACTACTAAAGTTCGATCAACCTAGGGAGATTCGAACCATTTGAGTGATGGGACACCTAATCAAAAGAGGATCGCCATCGAGCCCCAACCAAAAAGAGAAAATAAAAAAAACAATAGAAAAAGAGAAAAAGAAAAGAAATATGACAAAATAGGTATATGCATGTGAATGCTGGATCATCCAATCTAACTCAGTACGCTCCGAGGGGCCTATCAAAGCCTAATGCCCCGAGCCAACCGGCCGGAGTCATCAATTTCCACCGCTCGCTACATGGGATGTAAGATGGATCATTCACGCAACCTAGGCCTCAGCTCGGGCTGAAAGTGTCTCGGGGTGAAGTTTGAAGGAATTGAATGCTCCTGCGTCTTTAACCAACCGGTGGGGAGTCACCAATGGATCCCCGCTACAGAACACTCTACTAAAACTTCGCACTGTGTCTTCTTCCATTTTGTTTTAGGTACGTAGGAAATTTCTAAGTATGATGACATGAATTAATGGGTGCTGCTCCTATCCTTTCCTAGTTAGCTTCTTCCTAATAGGCTGCAGTTGAGCTTAAGTCAGGTATCTAACCTGTGCATATTCCTGAGGTCATTCAATTATAAGCACATAGGATTTCCTTGGGAAAGGCTATCAACACCAGCTGGATTTGATGCACTAGCCGGGCTTCACCTATCTCAATCGAATTTACCGAAAGTCAAATATCCGTATGCCTTTATCAACATCGAGCAAAACAAGGTATGTGAGTCGGCCCACTTGATCCTCATTTTTCAGCATATGCAATTCACTGCCTTAGTGTTAGCTCTACGGTGCTCGTGTGTGTCCTTGTCTGTAGTCGCCTCGCCGAGGACAAGCAAGAAACTAAGCTCGGGGGTGATGAGTGCCCAAAACACTCATCTTACACTCGCGCTCTGGCCTCGTCATTCCTACGTGCATTTTATAATAATTTTATAGTTTTGTGGCTAGATCCCGATTTTGTGTCCGTGTGGTTACAGGTTCATCGAACGAAGAGCAACTTTCTTTGGAAGCGCTTTTGGAACAATGAGGAGTGTGCAAGGAGTGTCATTACCGCCGCGACGCCGCCACGCCGCGACGTCGTCAACAATGCGTGTCAACGACGCCCCATCGCCGCGATGTTCTACCGCCGCGACGCCCCCACGCCGCGACGCTACCAAAATCAGACACCTCATCATTTAAAGTACAGATGGCTCTGAAATTAGGGTATCGGGAGGCGTACGAACTGAGGCACAGGTTTCGAGAGCAGAGTGACACTGGCTTCGAGGAAGTGCCCGGAATTGTAACGCTTTTCATTTTTCGGATATTAGAACAATGTTTTCTTTATTAAACAGTTTCATCTTTTCTTTCATTATGTTCTAGATCTCTTTCTAGTGGTTACGAACCCCATTATGATAGCGGATTGCTGATCGATCTTTATGTTATTCAATTGTTTATAAATTGTCGAATCTACTCTATACCCGTATTTAAATTATATGATAATGTTTGGCCAAGATTATATAGCCGCACCGAGATCCGAGATCTCGAGAGACGAGGGTATTCAGATCTCATAGAGAGAATTTTCCACCGATTCTACTATCAGAGATATTCCTGACCCGAAGGTGGTATCTAGTGGGTAGAACATTTAAGCATTTCTGAATACCGTAGTCGAGATAGAGATATACTGATTCTATTCGCGAGATAAAGTGATATACCGAGAGAGGATATCTCGTAGGCAAGCATCACCTCGCCACCATGCATTATAAATGTATCGTATAACAATCTCTTTAGAAAAAAACAACTATCGAACGACAGGGGAGATATAACCCAGCTTTAAAACAATACTTTAATTAAATCAGCTCGCTTAGTCTTGCATACTTGAATTCCCTCTTAAAGTCATTCTTCGCATATTATCTAGTTAGCTGCACTCGTAGTTAATACACCTTTCCCCGAGGATTTACATCCGTACGATAAGTACACTATATTACTTCGGGCTACGCTGCACTTCAAGGCGCATTTAGGCAATACATTTTACACATCGCGCTTTTCTACCCTCGGTCGCTACCAAGGCCATAATTAGTTTCTCCATCCTTGGGTATCTCTCCTCCGCTCCTCTCAAAGCTCGGCTGCAATAGTAAACCGGGTGCTGTACTCGCTCTTTGTCTCTGACGAGGACAACACTGGTTGAGAAGTCTGATACGGCCGTGCATACGAGCAGCCTCTTCACAGGAAATTTACTAGAATGGGGGAGGGGAGCTTAAACACGCTTTCACCGAAAATGCTTCCTCGCACTTTGCATCCCATTGAAAGGCCTTCTTCAGACTTGAAGAAAGGCCGATTTAACACGCCTCGGATACGAATCGGTTTAAAACAAGAACTCGCCGCCGCGCCGAACTCTTTATACTTCGATGGCTAAGGCATGTCGAGTACGGCCTTTATCTTGTCCGATCGCCCACCTCGATGGTTGACTATGAATCCCAAGAATTTCCCAGCTGATACTCCAAAGGCACACTTAGCTGGATTCAGTTTCATGTTGTAGTTTCTCAAGACCTGGAATGCTTCGAACAGATGGGCTATGTGGAGCCCAATTAGGTGGATCACTACATGTCATCTATGTACACTTCCATACTGCGTGGCCTAATCGGGTTCCTCAAACATTTGATTCAATTAACCTCTCGATATGTAGCTCCCGCTGTTGAGACCGAACGGCATCAATAACAGCAATAGGTTCCCCGCTACCGTGACGAACGACGCCTTTCGGTCACCGGGTCCACGATCTGAAGGTTGTAATGAGAAGGCATCCATAAACTCGAGGAGTTCACACCATGTGGCATCTACGATGAGGTCGATTCGCAGCAGAGGGAAACTGTCCTTTGGGCACGCTTTGTTGATGTCAGTGAAGTCGATGCAGAGTCTGCTTTACCTGTCGCTTGCCTTTTACCAGTACCGACATTGGCCAGCCATTCCATTCTCCCCACTTCCCGATCGCTTCCCGCCATGTGGAGTTTGTCAATTTCCTTCGCTGACGGCTTGCCTTTCCTTACGCGCAAGCCCTTTGTTTGATCGCTTAAAGGACAAATATCGCTCAACCTATGGGGTGATTACCGTGGGATCAATTCCTCCCATGTCCATCGCTTCCATAAGACGCCTTCGGGTTTTGTCTTAAAAAATGGATAAGGTGGTTTCGAGGTCTTCCGCTAGCTTGTATATTTCGATATAGGCGAGATGTTCCGTGGTCGCCATCCAACAATTTGCTCCGCTTCTCGAGGGCTCAGTCGCAGTGAGTAACCACGCATGTCGAGCCTGGCTCCACGTATATGTTGTCATCGCTTTTGTTTCATGGATGCCGAAAAGTAGCATTCCCAACCACTGGCCGGGTCTCTCGAACCATTCCTACCCCGCTTACTGTAGTGGAACGATCACTGCGATATGCTAAGGGATGACTTTTATTGTATTGAGAGAAGGTCTGCCCAAAGAACATGTTATAAGGGTATCGGGCGCTTCATTTAACAGGAATCTTGCCGTTAGTCGCCGCTGCACGGGGATCTCCCAATGTGAGCTCATTGTATCAGCCTGGGAGGTAATACCCTTTCCGAGAACCCCGCAGGTGTATTGACAGTTCTAGTTTTTCCTCCGATGCCCATTTTATCAAAAAAGCCGATGAAGATGATATCGGCCGAATTCATTGTCGATTAGCACCCGATGAACCTGCTATTTTATCGCTACAATCGCGCGAACTACCGGGTCGCCATGAGGGTGTTGCATCCTTTCTAGATCCGGTCGAGAACGTAGAATGGGATGTGTCGAGCCGCGTAGTTTAGACATCGCTGAATTTCCGATATCTCCGCGACCCACGCCGCTGTGAGATGGGCCTTTCGAAGCCGAAATGGATTCCCTCCTCCCGCGAATCCTCCCGATTACCCGGATTTCACCTAAGGATTGTCAGGTGCCGAGTAATCGTCCCGCCGAGGTGGTGGTTGCCGGGCGAACTCAGCTCTGCTTGACTCGATCTGATTCGTGATATAAAGCCACGGAGGTATCCGCTACTATTAAGTACTCTATTTCTCTTCGAAACAGATGCATCATCCAGGCGTGTCCAGAATTCCTATGGAACTCGCAATACTGGAGTTGTCTCGCTGTGGTCCGACTTCATTTGGCCACACTCAGAATTGCTCGCTTGCATTTCACAGTAACCCGTGACACCGAGGCCGTTAAGGGTGAAACATTGAGGCAGCAACGCCGGTCGCCTTCTTGGATTGTGATGGACCTGGGACGATCTCTCGAGGTTTCCACGCCTTTTGCAGATCGCTCTCCATTTTTCTTTCGAGATCCTTCCCCGGCCGCTTTATCTCTGTGTGGCTTCGCCCTCGCATATTCGTCTGCCTGCTTCTTTTCTTTAGAATGGAAAAGCTCTCTTCTTGGATATGAGGGCCTCTTTCACCGTTAATATATTTCTGTCATGAGCACCTCTTCCATGCTTGTCTGGGATTCGAGATGTAAAACATTAAGTCTTTCGACCAAACCCTAAGCCGCCCATGAACGCAGCTGATCGCGACTTCTCATCGTGCATATCTACCTTTAGAGACTCGCATTGAATCGCTGACATAAGACTCAGTTTTCTTACGAGCCCGCCATGGTCACAGGATGATAACTTGGCCAGACGCCCCGCCCCACGAAGTGAGAGAGATTTAATGCAATGACACCCCACGAGGAGATTGATACCTATGGGAGTCTATTGAACCATGCCAAGGCTGGGCCTTTCAAGGTGATAGCGAAAGCTCAGCATCGCACCGGGTCTCTGATACCTACGCACCCATCTGATTTTTGTGGCGTTGAGGATGATCGACGGGATCTCTAGTACCGCCGAACGCCTTCCACCCGTGGGTATCTCGAACTTATCGAAGGTGGTGCGGAGCACCCCGGCTGTATAGGTGACTCGCCTTTATGTACCACAGGTCCATAGTGTTAGAGCACGTCCTCTCACCACCTCTCCTTCACACCTACGAGCTCTTGCTGTAGGTTCTAAACCTCTGCTCCCAATGATCGGCTCCCCCGCTCCTGCTGTGGTGGCGTTCTCCGTCCCCCGACATGCTCTCCAAGGGTTGCTTGCCTTCCTCCGTGGGCTAGATGGGTCCGTGCCCCTGCTCGCTTTGATTCTCGCTTCGCTTTCGCCTTTCGGGGAAAGTACCGATATTGTGTCGCCCTTCATGGGGCGAATGTCGGACCTTTCCCCGAGTTTTTCATGCCTCCGCCGCCGGATTCTGGTTCCGTGAGTTGTTCTAACTTTCCTGTCAGACGCGTTGATTGCGAGGCGAGTGCTTCCACCTCGGCCCAGCCGCCTGCATTATTTACCACGCAGTAGGCTCTACTGTCAAGGCCGCTTCAGTGGATCTCGTGATCCCAGAGGATTAGCGTTGCTTCCCGCCAGGTTCCATGTCAATACCATCAAGAATCGAGAAATCGCTATATTTCTATAAAGAAACCGGCTGCCTTTACGCATCGGCGCTAACCGATGATGCCTTTTTCAATCTAACCGGGCTGGAGCGTATGAGCGCTGCCGGGCCACCAAGGCTACCGTCGGGCCGGGCACAGATGCCGGATCGCCCGGTCGGCGTAGGATCGCAAAGGCCGGGTCATGACTGCCTGAAGGTACCAATTTTCCGCAAAACAAGAAAGAAGGGGGGTCGGCGAGGGCTTCTCCCATGGTCACTCCGATGCCTAAGCCGCTTTTCGAGAGAAAGAGGGTCGCTTTAGGATCAAGTAGTATCCGTATGCTTTTACCTACCTTTCAACGATGGGGTGGGCCTTGTATTTATAGTAGATATTCAACCGCTTGGATGGTGATTAGATTTTTTCCTTATCGACGGGGTATTTACATTATCGATATCGGATTTGGTAAATTGACATGCAAAGAAGTATTTATCGTGATAATCTCCTTCCTTATCGTGCGATCCGATTGATGTCGATCTATTATTGTCTTTCTTTCCTTATTGGTGATTGGGTGGACGAGAATAATATATTGTGGGACTATTCTATTTTACATTACTGTGGAGGCTTCCCATAATCTTTAGGCTTGTCGGGCTGGGCCCTTAATGCAGGCGCACCAAAGGCTTGAATGTTGGCGCAGAAAGGCCTAAATGCTCCAATGGGCATGTCTCTCCCTTGGGGTTCAGCGGACGGGCCTTAATGTTTCGTTGGGCTGGCCTCTTTCTTGGGCTTGGCAGGTGGGCCTGTGAGCCTTATTTTTCGAACCCTATCACAATCATAGAAACTTTTTTTTTTTTTTTTCTGTTTTGTCTATCATATGACCGTCATTGGAAAGGTTTGAAAACAAAAGGGTAGGATAAGAAATGATCGATTCTTGACATTATAGTTTATTTCGAAACCTGTGTGCGTTATGAATTTTAGTGGGAGGAAGCATCTTTGTTGGGTGGGGGCGGCTTGGATCACTTTGGTGCCTCCTCCTAGTATCTATCTAAGAAGAGTAGCAATTTAGTTATGTACTTGGTGAATCTAGAAAAGCTGTGACATTTACCCCCTCTAAATCAAAAAAGGAAAAAAAAGGCAATTGTGTTGAAGATGGTGTTTGCCCACTACGTTTCCCATTTAAAGGGGGAGGGGTAAACGAGGATCATCATTCTTTTTTGTGGTCTTTTTCTTGGGTGTTATGCTCTCCTTCCATGCACCTTTGCTCTTTCAAGAAAAGTGCACTTAATTATTTTTTTAAAGGTCGTGTAATAATAATACTTCATTGAGCATTAAATTTATTTTGGCATAAAATTGAATTTTCCCTAACTTTGCAATATTTTTATTGCTTCATTTTTCACATATTGCTTAAGCAATTTATGTTTGTGATATTTGTGATTATTTATAGCAACATATTGTGAATGAGATTGAATGCAATGAACTTGGGTAAAAATTGAGAAATATTGAATGTTTATGAACTTGTCTCTCGTGAGTCTAAGCATATCGAATATTCTTGGAATTGATGTTGCAACTGTTATTTCTCTCGTCTTGGGCATCAATTTTGCTAAGATTCATATGGATAGTGAAGTTGCCCTATTTATGACTTTATTATTTGGTAGGATATTTAGTTTGGTAAAGAGATTTCATTAAGTGTCATGAACCGCACAATTTTACTATCCTATTGGTGGGAAACTTGACGTATTTGGTTATGACGGCTGGTGGATTGTTCTTACCCGTGTATGAGTCTTTTTGTATTTTATAGACTCTAGCATTTGGTACCCACTTTTGTGGGTCATTTGGTAAGCCGAAGAATGGAGCAATTTGCATGTCTTTGTTTTAAATATATTTTTGACATTGCTCTCTTGTTTATTCTTCACCTTTGAGCTTTCCTCAATTCTCTGTCATCACGAAACTTAATGGGACTAATTTCAAGCAATGAGTTAAATATCTCATGATGAAGTTGATGATTATGAAACTGAACTGGGCTTTGAAAGTTGAAGCTCCTCAAAAACCCAGCATTGAGTTCTCTGAAATGAGAAAAAGTCATATGAGGATTGAGAGTATTGCGGTTTTGTTTGATGATCATGGAGAACCATATGGATGACTCTATTTATGAGAAACGCATTCCCAAGGCGAGAATGCAAAGGGTTCTTGGATAGTTGGCATCACACGATTCGGTCACACCCGATTGGCGAATTGAGCAGAGTTAAGTGCGAGACCATATCTTGGGACTCTTTACACAGTTTTTTTCAAGCGAACTTGTACCTGTGGTATGGCCCATCTTATAACGAGAATCAAAATATCATATACATATACAAAGAACTACCACCGGAATTGGTGTCCATTAAAATCTATACACATATCACTGGGGTCCCGTTTACATATTCAAAAGCTGTACTTTTACATTTCTGAGCTCAGAGCCGCGAACCTGCGTGATGAACCCCTTTACTAGTGTCTTGGCCCGTTTGTATCGCAGGAAGTTTCGGATGTCTTCTCCTGTACCTACCGCGGATTAAAAACCGTGCTAAGCTTTGCGCTTAGTGGGAAACATATCTTATCTGAAACACATGCATTTATCTTGAATCACAAAATAACATAAAAGCGATGAATGCCGAATCTTGAGGAATTCATATAACGAGACTAATACATATACTTGGTGACATCATATAAAAATTTTGCATACATACTTATCCTTATAAAAAACTTATGCTTGTTCACATCTCTCGTATGCGGGACTAAACTTTTACTTATACTTATAACAAACTTATACTTACTTGGGTCTTACACTTATAGTAGACTTATTCTTATTTGGATCTTATACTCATAGCAGGCTTATTTTTCGGATCTTATACTTATAACATTCGGATCTTATATTTACTTGTTGGATCTTCTACTTATAGCGCGCACTTTATTCTTATACTGATCTCCCATGACACATACTTATTCATTCTCGTATACGTACCGAGCTTTCTATACATATATCATACTGCTCTCCCAGAGGACACATACTATGCTTGTATCGCATTTATATTTATTCCTCGTGACTTCCCAAAGGACATATATTGAACTTCTATCAAACTGATACTTATCCAGATCTCTCATAGGAGTTACAAAGCTTAGACTCATCAAGTACCAAGGTACTAAGCATCCTATACTTGTACTTCGTGATCTATAATTTTGTACATGAGCTATCCTTGTCTTACTGATCTTATACTTATTTTATTAACTTATTCTTGTATTTCGATCTTATTCTTATACTTTGATCTTGCTACCTTGTTTATTCTCGATACAAAAGTACCAAGGTACTACGTAGATATTACTAACGTATACTGCATTAAGTAACTTATTCTCAGAATTCATATCTTATACATGTCTACAGAGCATATACTTGTCTTACATCTTATATTTGTTTATAACTTATTCAGATTTCTGATCTTATTTGTGTGTGAAGTTGGTACCCGTAGATACGATAAGTCAGAACATATCATAATCATATCACATGCAAGGTCGACCGTACTTATGCAAGACATATCGACATGGACATTAAATTCATAGCGTGCAATAAGATCACAAACAAATACATATAACGGATTCATACGTATCTGCACATCCAAAAAACAAACAGACATCTAAGTATATCATAATCATATCTGTGAGTTACACTGGTTCGGAGGTACCCATAGGTACCACTGAACTTATACTTATATTACGTAACTTATACTTATTTTATCGATACGAGAGTACCTGTGTACTAAGGTAACTTATACTTATTTTAATGACACAGAGTACCAGTACTACAGAACTTATACTTATTTTATCGATACGAGAGTACCCGTAGGTACTACGAGATTAATCGGGACATGTGAGTACCCGTAGGTACTATATAATGCATACGTAGGTACATTCGTATCTTTACTCTGGCTCTTTATTCGTAGTCTTATCATATAATTGTTCACTACCCGACTAATCATAAGAAATGAGTAGAACGCAAAGACAATAAGACCGGCGTACAATACAATACCGAGGTACCGTAGCACAAAAAATAGTGCACCGGCATTAATCGGGAGTGCCGGTGAGCACTTATCCGGAAAATCGGCACCGATCAGAGGTCAGAAGACTTATCAGAGCACCAAGATTTATCAGAGTGTCAGAAGACTTATCGTGAGTACCGGGCACGACCGGCGCCGAGCACTAATCGAGTACCAAGTACTAATCAGAGTGTCAGAGCACTTCTATCGAGTACCGGCATACTAAATGTGAACGTACTCGCTTCACGTGAACAGAGTGTCGTAGCACTAACAGAGTGTCAGAGCACTACCGTGAGTGCCGGGCTAATCGATCGAACGTCCACTCTTTCATTTTTCCCTAGGTAGTCATACTATCATGTGTCTGTAACTCATAGCGTATCTTAATCATATCTCGCGGTTCATGACATATTGCTTTTCATATTCATGTTCATGTTCAGTTCAAGCCATATTTCATTTTCATATTCATGTTTTATGAACACAGCCTATACATATTGCATTTCCTATATTTTCGTTTTTACGCCATTACATAAGCAGATTTCATACTTGTACAAAGATGATGTCTATATTCACATCATTCATGTATTCTTGTCCCTCTATGAATCTATTTTACTTAGAAATTGGAATCATTCCACCGATCATCCAAACTAAAGTTATGGCATTTTCATGCCAAACTAGTCAATTTACCGATTTTACCCAAGGGGCAGTTTGCAATACTCATTTTCCAGTACCTTGACTCCATATTTGACACTGGTTCTTGTTACTTTTTTAAAGCTAAGGTGCTAAGGGTTCTCCTCCAACTGGAATCACCCAAATCGAAGCACCGAAACTCAAGTTACGTCCAAAACAACCGGGACTACCCTATGTTCAAAAACTGAACCAGAAATTGGCTTGAACATAGCCCCACTTTGAGTGAATTTTTTGGCCACATAGGATCAGAATTTGAAGGTTCCTATTTCTGGATGTTTGGTTCTCCTTGAAGTATATTTTAATCAGCAACTTGAATCACTCAAATTGGATAAGAAATGAGCAAGAGACAAAATACGTAACGGTCAAAATAGAAAATGTAACACTACTTGTACTCTGCAGACAGCTCACCTGTACTGCACAGTGTTCTCGAAATTTGCCCAGAATGTGGGTTTTTCTTCCCTTTTTCCATATATTGATACCCAAATCAACTCAATACTCCATATACACATCAAAACCACTCCAAAATCATCTTGTAATCTCTATTTTACTCAAATCATCTTTCAATACTTATCTTATGCACTCTATTGAACTCAAACATGTTTTCTATTCATCTCTTATATTGGGCCTAGGTTTTACTCAACCCAACTTCAAGAAATCTAGGGTTTTTATCAAAACCTAGAACAAAAACAAACCTATCCATGCTTTACATAACCCTTAGAACCCAAAAACACATGTAATGGGATCTCTAGGTCTTCTCATAACAAAATCCTAGAAAAACAAAGGGATTTATGATGATTTCCATACAAGAACTCATTCTAGGGTTAGGTTTCCTACAACCCACAACCCACAAACATGTATCTATACAAGAAATCCATGTGATCCGCATAATTCCATACACAAGGTTAGTTTCCATACCTTTTGCTTACTTCTCTTTCTTCTTCTCTTCCTCTTCCTCTTCTTCTTCTTCTCCCCTTCTCTCTTCTCTCTCTACGGTTTGGCCTCTCAAAAATTGAGACCAAATTTGCTCTTATCCAATTGTTTTGTTAAGGCCATGTTTGGCTCCCAAAAACCCATTTTTGGGTTAAGTTTTCATTTTTGCATTTAGGTCCTTATGTTCTTCTTTTGCAACCTAACTTAGGTACAATTTATTTTAACCCATAGCCTTTTCATCTTATGACTTCTATGCCCATTTTTGGCAAAATTACAATTTTATCCTTAAGTCTTGTAAATTTCCGAGTCTCTCATTTCCATGTTTCGCATTTAACTCACGAAACATTCAAATTATGCTTACAAAATACCCTAAACATGTCGAAAACTGCTAGGGTATATTTTGGGGTGTTACAGTCGTTGGTAAGAAATTCACAAAGGTCTTGAAGAATGAGAAGAATGAGCTTTTGAATACTCTTCACTCCACTTTCTATGATGGGACAAGTGGGGTACGAGGACACAATGATAAAATATTAGCTTGTTACAACAAGATTATGACCACTAGTATGGAGTTTAACTCATTATGTTGTTTTGTTGATCATGGGGACTTTTCCTTCGCAGTTTGACAATATTAGGTCTAGTTATAATGCTTAGAAGGAGCAATGGACCATTGAAGAAATGATTGATATCCTCGCTAAAAAGGAGGAGGATATAAAGAAGGGAAGATCCAGGAGTATTTCTATGCTGACTACTACCCAAGACAATGTAGGGGTCAAAAGAGAAAGTATCCTTATAATACATCTTCTAATGAGAAACAGTATGTCAAGAAGCAAAATAATGGTGCCAAGGGTAATGGCAAGAATGTGTCTTCTACTTCCAATGCCCCTAAGAATGAAGGCTTTAAGGGAAAATGCAATTATTGCCACAAGATTGGACATATAGACGATTGCAAGAAGTTGAAAGTCGTTTCAAGAAAATAAAGGTCAATAAGGTATGAGTCTAACTAGTCGGCAAGAGATGTTCATGGGAAACAACACAAAAAGTTCAAGTTGCTTTTTCGAGTCATAGGATTACATCTTAGTATAGATTTTTTTTTAATTGCAAATGTGGTGTCTCATACCATCTATTAGAAGAAATTTAATATCTATACCTATTTTGGATAGTCTTGGATGTAGTTTTCTTTTTGGAACTGGAAAAGTAATTTTTTATCGAGACTCTTTATTGATTGGCAAAGAAACACTTTATGAGAATCTTTATAGATTAGGGTTGTATAGTTTGCTTTCTTTTTCCTAATGCTACGTTAGGGTAGCATCTGCGTTTGAAATTGAATTAAAAGTCTTTTATTCTTTGGCACAAGCATTAGGTCATATTTTCATACAAAGAATATCTATTTTGAGGATGATACTAGTACAAGCTAAGGGCCAAGATAAATTGTGTTCAAAGAACACCCAATTTTTATTCTTATCCCTGGCATAAGCAATATGGTTGCAGACCTATTAGTTGCAAATGGGTGTTCAAGATCAAGCGTGATGCTAAGGGACAAGTAGAGATATATATATATAAAGCAAGATTAGTGGCTAAGGGTTATAATCAACGAGAAGGTATTGATTTTAAGGAAACCTTTTCTCCCGTGTCCACTAAAGACTTTTAAGCATTATTATGGCTATAGTGGCTCATTTGATTCGGGAGTTGCATCAAATGGATGTGAGGACAACTTTCTTGGAATGGAGACTTAGTCGAGGATGTTTACATGTTTCAACCACCGGTTTTGGAGGAAGTTGGTAAGGAACACATGGTTTGTAAATCCTAGAAATCCATTTACGGTTTAAAGCAGTTTCTGTGCAAGGGTATCCTGCTCGATGAAGTTATCACCGCCAATGGTCTTAAAGAGAACATCGTTGATCAATGCATATATATGAAGGTGAGTGGAAGCAAATACATATTCTTGGATTTATATGTTAATGAAATTTTGCTCGCAACCAATGATACTGACTTGTTGGTTGAGACAAAACAGATATTGTTTAGCCATTTTGATATGAAGGATCTTAGGGAAGCATCTTATGTCTTAGGCATACAAATACTTTGCGATAAACCTAGTAGCATTCTGAGATTATCTCAACAAACGTATATTGAACGCATTCTGAAAAGGTTCAATATGCAATCATGTTCTTCTAATAAGGCACCAATTGTAAAGGGTGACAGATTTTCCAAAGGCTAATGTCCTCCAAATGATATTGAGAGAGATCAAAATGAAAAAGAGTCCCTATTCTCAAACAGGCAAAACAATATACTCGCTACGCACATGCCCTAATACAGTTTTATTGTCACGTGTTGGGTAGGTACCTGAGTATTCTCGTCAGCTTCTCACTTGAAAGCTAAGAAAGTTTCAGGTATCTTCAAGGTACTAAGGATCTCATGTTGACATTATCTGTACCCCACACTTATCAAGCATCGGTTTTAGTGATTTCGATTATTCGTGCTCGTGTGGATGATAAAAGTCCATTTTGTTATATCTTTATGATGGTTGAAAGAGTTGTTTTCAGGAAAGTAAGCGATGCATAATTTACAACTTCTACTATATAGGCGTATGCTGTTGCATGTTATGAGGCTACTTGCCATGCAATATGGTTGTGGAACTTCATTTCAGCTTTGGAGGTTGTTCACTCCATTTCTAGACCGCTAAAATAGTTTTGTGATAATTCCATAGTTGTATCTTTCTCTAGGAACACTAGGAGCACTTCGCTCAAGTACATTGATGTGAAGTTCTTTTTTATGAAAGAGAAAGTTA
Organism: Tetrastigma voinierianum; assembly: GCA_016808115.1. Taxonomy (NCBI): domain Eukaryota; kingdom Viridiplantae; phylum Streptophyta; class Magnoliopsida; order Vitales; family Vitaceae; genus Tetrastigma; species Tetrastigma voinierianum. Next base: position 31,518 of record JAEQBH010009329.1, on the reverse strand, counting down.
CAGAGTCCCTTATTTCAATTGAGCACACGCGTACGACTAGCATGTTGGCAGACCCACTAACCAACAAACTTACCTATTTGTGTGTTTCAAGAACACGTCACCCGCATGGAATTGTTAAGAGCCTAGAATCTTTGTTTTAGTGGGAGTTTTGTTTTTTTATGTATTTTGTAAGGAAATCTCATGTTTTTTCATTATTACATACATATTTTTACGTTTGTCATTATCTTATGATTTTATGTCATTTTGACTAGATGAATGATAGAATTATGTTTTTTCTTTCTATTGATTATGTACAATTTATACATCATCTCAGTGTATTAATTGTATATGATTGATTATGACTACGTAAAGTTTTCATCGAGGCATTTAAATTATGATTTTATCAGTGACTTTAATTATGTATGATTTATGCATCCTCTCAATGCGTTAATTGTATATGATTGATTATGGTTATGTAAATCTATTGAGAAACATTTGAGTTATGATTATGTCGTTCAAGTGGAAAAATGTTACATTAATTTATTAATTCTGGACTAAGCATAATCATATTACAATTTTAATTGTATAATTATGCATGTTAATTATGAGTCATTTATGGGTTGGTTTAATATTAACTAGTTATGGGTCCATAGTTCTATTTTCTTTCTTGCTTTGGTAAGCCCATTAGACTAAAGTCCACTATTATTCCATTGTGATATATATATATATATATATATATATATATATATATATATATATATATATATATATATATATATATATATTTAAGTAAATAGAGCCCTAGAATTTTACAAGGGTTTAATAGAACACACTTTGAAGAGAAGGAAATAAATTTCTTCAACTCTAACCTTTTTGATTTCTTTCCTGCAGACGTAAACTAAATTAACCGACAATTCGATCCATGCCTAGTATGTTATTTTTATTCACGCACTGATATGTTTTTGTTTAATAAAGTTATTATTTTGTAATATAATTATTAAGTCTTTTTGAATTGTTGATCAATTATTGCTCAATAAATACTCTTAATTTTACATAAATAAATTTAGGATTACGGTATGACGACCAAAGCCGGAGGGCGTATGGCTATATACACAGTGATAAGCAGGAGTATGGAAGATCTCTTGAAGAGGAGAATCGTGTGACCTTTGGGAGCTGCTAGCCAAATCTCTCGCTGACAAGCTGGCCGAGGTTAGCTTTTCTACCTCTTCTACTAGTTAACTACACTAAATTAATTTTGTTGTATTTTATGTAATGTACATTTTTATGGGCTTTTCATTTTTTTATGTAGGGGGTGATTGAAGAGGTTGATTTGAAAAAATTTATGGTGTCACTATTTTTGGTGCTATTTGTTAAAATAATGACATTGAATGACTTAAAGTTCATAATGATGGCACAACATATAAAAACATATTTAAGTAAAAATACTAGTTTTAGATTTATGGTGTTATTTTCCTAAAAGTGACATTATATGAAATTAAAAAATGTGTTGAAGTAGATACGATGCTAATTTTAGATTATGATCTCTATTTTTTGGAAAGTGTCATCATATCAAAATTTTTTTTATCTAGATTTGTGTCATGTATCGAAGTAACATCATATAAAAATTTTAAATTTTATAACTTAACCATCATTTTATTATATTTACTAATTAGGGTATAATTTAAAAGCTTATTATTTTTGCATATCACTTATATATAAAATTTTATTGTATTACCTAAACCACATGTTCTTCCATCTTTTCTTGCATCAATAAACTAAGAGTTTTTTTATAAAGTATAATCACAACAAAAATAATATAAAAGGGATTTCTTTAATATCTCCAATAAATAAATTAATATATCGACAACAAGTTCATTTTATCTAAAATAAAATAAGAATTTTTATGTATAATAAAATAATTTATATTCATTTATATATAAGTAATTATAGAGAATAATATTTTAATATATTTTGTTTATATAATTTTGGAATAAAGGGATTTATTATTATTTTTTCTTTAAATAATAATCATATTTCTTCTTTAATTGATCAATTGTTTAACAAATAAATTTTTTAGGTTGTAATATTTATAAATACTTGAAAATTTCTAAAAATCTTTCTAAATAAATTATAGAGAAGAATATTTTAGTATATTTTGTTTCGATAATTTTGAATAAATTATTTTATTATTATTTTTAAATAATAATCTTATAATTAATAATTTCTATATAAGTAATTATAGAGAAGCCTTATTCTAATATATTTTGTTTAGATAATTTTGGAATAAATTGATTTAATTTTTTTTAATACTAATCTTATTTCTTGATTAATTAATAATTTTTAAAAAATAAAATTTTAGGTGTAATATTTTGAGTAAATACTACAAATTTCTAAAAAAAAACTCTTTCTAAATAAATTATAGAGAATAATATTTTAATATATTTTGTTTAGATAATTTTAGAATAAATAATTTATTATTATAATTTTAGATAATTTATGGGTTAATTGTTGGGACTTTGGTATCCACAAAATCCTTAAGTGAATGAAAAATAAATTTTTATCAATGCATTACCGCTTTGCTCATACCTTCGAACCGACATGTCTGTTTGTGGAGACACTTCCTGGGTTATTTATACTCCCATTTTTCCCATTTTTAACAATAACAAAAATATTCTCTTCACTGCATATCATTCATTTTGTGCGATTGTTCTGAAAATAATTGAGTTCGTCGGAGTCCTCCGACTACGCACCGCTTCGGAGGAACGAGATCCGTTATATCCTGGGAGACGACATCCACTATCCTCTGATAAATCAGGGGCTAAATTGGCCTTAAGGACACGACGTTCTCTTCGTTAAGCTCTGGGACTGTCGCTTAAGTGTTTGTTTCAGACCGCAGTTTGTTTCTTCAAATTTTTGTTTCAGATTTGAACGAACACTAAAGAACTACATTAATCAATCATATCTTTGACGAAGACTAAAACGTATTTATATCTATATTAAATCCAAATCACCAAATTTAAACTTCAGTGGGTTGGTAGTTTAATATGGTATTAGAGCTGATATGATAGAAGATCTGGGGCATGTGGAGGTTGTTAAAGATATGATTATAGCCTAATATGGTATTAGAGTTTGATCTGATAGAAGATCTTGGGCATAGTGAGGTTGTTAAAAGACATGATATTCATTTAATTTATCAGTATTAGCTTTCAAATGTATCACCCATTGATCTATTTTAATGTTACTTCTAAATATATCACCCATTGATACCCTATGTGATGTCAATGGATATAGTAACACTATCTTGATAAGGTTGGAAAGTTTTGAAATCAATTTGACCCCTTCAATGAGAGCGACAATTATAGATCAGCACAAAACCTGGTCATCTATATAAGGAGTATTACTGAGCCCATCTTGACGCAAGGGACAAAATATTTGCAGAATTACTGATATAGCTTCCATTCTGAATTTTACTGATATATCGGAAATATCGATAAATATCGATAAATATTTTGATTAAAATATCGGTAAAGCAAAAATTAACAAAAAGAATTTTGAAATTCATGGAAATACTTTGTTGAACTATAAAAAAGACATAAATAAGCAAATATACACTTGTTGAATACGATATTCATTATAATTTATCGAGAAATTACATTACAATAGTCATTTAAAACCAAAAGGAAGATCGATGTGACTCCATTATATTATTTGACGAAGGGAGCTCATCTTAATGAATACAATATTCTTACCAAGATGTTCAAAATATTGAAATAAATCACAAAGAAAAAATGATTTGAGAGTCAAATGGAGCTTGGATGTATGAATTATTTGTAAAGAAATTGTATGATTTATGAAAGATGATGTAATCTTTTTTGGATCAAAATACGTCCGCGACCTGGGATCGAGGTCAGGTCGCGACATCCGTGTCGCGACCTGGCTGAGGTTAGGACTAAAGGGTCCTGGATCGTGACATGAAATTCATGTTGTGACCTGGGGGAAACGTTTTGAGGTTGCGACATGACTCGAGGTCGCTACTGGTCCTGGTCCGTCACTGAGGTCGCGACCGTAACCACGCCGCGACCGGGCCGATTGGCTACTGTGAGGTTCTGAGTCGCGACCAGGTTTGGTCGCGATAAGGGCGTTTCGTGGGGTAAACAGAGTACGGTCGCGACTCAGTTTCGAGGTCACGACTGCCAGCTCGGGCTCGTGGTCGCGACATCATTTTTGAGAACGCGACATGTGGCGCAGGAGGTCGCGACCGATTCGTGCCACCGAAATCCTAATCGTAAGTGAAACGAGGTCGCGACATGAAATTGATGTCGCGACATAAGGTAGTCTCCAGGAGGGTCGCGACCTAGATTTACGCGACCGGCCCGGGCAAGGGGCCGGGGCAACAAAGTCGGCGACTGATTTTGATGTCGCGACCCAGCCTCATTGCGGTCAATTCCGTGTCGCCGACCTAGCAGGCTGCCCGGAGCAGCCGCGATCAACGCACGCCCCAAAGAAGCCGCGACACGGATACGCATCGACATGCCTTGGGTCAGAGCACAAAGAACGCTTCACGACTGGCAATCGTGCGCCGCAGTTGTGCCGACTGTTTCCGGGTGCAGACCGTGCACACAACCGCTATGGACGCGCACTATTTAGGGTCATCAGTTGATACGCCTACGGACACTGCTCATGAGCACCGCTCACGTGGTTAAAAAAAAAAAGAATACAAAAAGTTTAAAAAATTTTCTTGTGTATGATTTAATATATAAAATATTTATATGGAAGTTACTATAAATGCATCGACGTGGTATGTGAAAATTTTTTTTCGGTGATATGAATAGTGTCTCGGGGCTGTGTTTGAGCCTTAGAGATACTGCATTGAAATTTAATCTGCCATTGACTTGTGTAGATGGCTAGTAGAGGGCGAGGACGTAGAGGTCGTCCACGAGGTACTGGTCAGGCACCATCGTACTCCGACCAGCCACAAGATTTGATCGCCAAGCCTTGGCCGAGGCCGGTACAAGCAGCCGCATCGTACGCGCCAACAGAATATGAGTCGTGGAGGTCCACTAACCTCCGAGGTTTAGGCACATCACCTACACCACAGTGAAGAGATCCATGCAGGCTACCACGGGTTTACGCAGACGGTGAATATACCTGAGGCTACTGAGATCACCCCGAGTACCCATCAGATCAAAGTTAGCCGTATTCCGGCCAGAGGGCGAGGCTCGTGTATGGTGGAGATGGGCTAGACTTCTAGAGACCCGAGGTTGTGAAGAAAGTTGGGTTTGCGGGGCTTTCTGATGATTTATACATGTATAAGAATTCTCAAATTTTGATATATATGTCAGAGCAAGAGCAAATTATTAACTCTAACTATCACATAGTCGGGTATGTTCATGTATATTGTTATGAGTATCAAGCAGGGCCCAAGTGGTCGCTTTACTCATGTGATGATATATTGACCTGCTTGGGATTGTGGTTTATACAGTGAGTTGTATTCGGGGTGTGAGCTCCCGCACAAAGGAGACTCTCGCCTCGATTCATGGCGTCTGCAACCCTGACATTCACTTGTATTCCACGGTCGACTTTAGTCGCACCCTGCTCAAGGTCACAAAATAGCCATTAGATTGTAAAAACCATTGATTGTTAAAAACCATTATGATTTAATTTAACCGCTGATTTGATTTTGGTTCAAATATGACCGTTGGATCATCATATATCCGTTGGAGATCAATATAAACAATTAGATAAAGTTTCAAATTTAAAATCAACCGTTGGATCATCATATATCAGTTGGAAATCAATCTAAACTGTTAGATCAAGCTTCAAATTTAAAATTAACCATTGGATTGTATCATATAGCCTTCGGATGTTTTTAAAAAGCGGATGAAATTGACCTGATCAAAGCATGAATGAATATGGGCTATTAGGATTTATGGTCAAGAAGTCAAGGTAGGCATGGTCGATATATTCGATATCTTATATTCCATCGATATTTTACCGGAGCATATCTCCGATATTTACCGATATATTTTCGATATTTATCTATATTTTTTTGATATTTTTTCAGAAATTCCAAAGACATGCTATGATATACTGATATTTTAGTGAAATATCGAAATATTTCACCGAAATGTCAGCGATTTTATCGATTTTTTGGTCAATCGACTTTCGATTGGCAAAATCATGTCGGTACTAACCGATATCCGATATCCGATATTTCAACGATATATCAATCAATATATCCGATTTTTTGTTCCTTGTCTTGACCACACATTTTGGAGGGACAATGATGGAAATTTTATTTGGAAGGTATGCTGGAGATCGCAGAAGCGGCAAGCATCTTTTGACTAAGGACGGAAAATACTTCTTTTCATGGTCTTTTCCCTGTCAAAGAAATAATTGCTAATGGGAGTATTGCAGTTTTGCTCCTAGTTTAGCATTATTTTATATGGTAGAGTTTAATCATCACTGTAGTCCCTTCACGTTTGGTATAATAATTTATTTGGGTGTTATATGGTTTAAAGTACAGAGGTTCACTCATGACACCTCATAAGGAGAAAAAAAAAAAAAACTTAATATCATAAAAGAATAAGGGGAAGTATGTATCAGGTTATTTATTTTAAAATAAAGGAATATATACAAAGAATTCCCAAATACATAAGGTGATTTGAAAAATTGTTTGAGGAACAAAGAGTAGGTATTAAAATTTTGTAATGCCTCTGCAATCCAATCAATCTAACCGAATAAAAATCGAAATTTCAAATGTCTGGTCAAAAATATATTGAAACCCCCTTCCCTTTGACGAAAGTGCGTAGGTACTAGTCTAATATAATGTAAGTACTATCTTAATAAAATCAGAGGGCACACCTGCCAAGCACTGGGTACTACTCCATTAGAAATGCCCTAAACCCCTATTTACCACAATTTTCTTGCCCCTCTTAGTAATCCAACTACTATTCTAGCTAGAATGAAAAAAAACAAGAAAACATCAAAGGTACTAAATATAATGTTTATGTCAAACATATCAAAACCCCTTCCTCACTTAAAGTGCGTAGGTACTAGTGTAATATAATGCAAGTACTACCTTAATGTATTGTAGGTACCACCTTACAAGGATCAGTACTGCCCCCGATAGAAAGGCCCTAAACCCTATTTACCATATTTTGCTTGCCAAATACTCGCTCTCATCCCATATATATTCCATGAAATTGGTGAATTCTCGTGAGGACTCCTCACCGCAAACCAAATTAGGTACATATGTGAAATGCTTAGCATTCTACTCCAAGTGAGCTTGAGGTCCTTATTTGGGGAAAAAAGTGCACAAAATCAATCTAATTTTCGGTCCATTTTTCTAGCAATTTCGAGATATATTTGATTGATTTGAATTAGAAAGATGAACATTTAGCAAACTTGTGTTTTGTAGGTTTGTGAGGAAAAGAAATAAAATAAAGAAAAGCAACAAAATGTGACCAAATATTACATGTTAATAATACATAAAGTCACTTATATCAACATGGAAGGTATCAGGACAGCACAGCGCTTACTACATCGCAATATAATGGATGCACCAAAGGACTTTTTTGTATCACAATATTTAACCTTTGTATTGCAATATAAACCATCTCACAGCAGAGTAATATTGCAATACAATGGAGTGTATCGTGGGATAACTAATGCAGGAGGAGAAGAAAGTATATCACGATACAATTCTATTGTATCGCAATACAAGTCACTGAATTTGAAAAGGAGTTATATCGTAATACAAGGAGGTGTATCGCAATACAAGCCAATGGAGTTGAAGGAGAAGAGATCGCAATATAATTCACCGAGTCAGAGTAGAGCTATATCGCACGCCGAACTCCGTATCGCAACATAAGTCACTGAGCTGAAGGAGAAGTTATATCACAATACAATATTCTATATCACAATACAAGCCAAGTGAAGATCACAAGCATCGAAGAGGAAGTGTATCGCGATACAAATAATTGTATCGCACATAAACCATCGAGCCGAAGAGAGCGTATCGCAATATAATTCTATTATATCGCAATACACCATCAGTTGCAAGGGAGTCATATCGCATACAATATTCTATATCACAATACACCGACAGAGGAAAGCAAGCATAATGTCACATACAATCAATATTTCACAATACAAGCCAAGTGAAGATCACTGAAGTTAAAGATATCGCATATCGCGATAACTATTCTCAGACGTGAATATAAACCACTAGAGCTAAGAGAAAGTATGTCGCGATATAATTTTATTATATCGCAATATAATTCATTGAGTTGCAGAGGAGTTATATCACAATACAAGGAATTGTATCACAATATAGTTGAATGAAGAGAGGCTAATAGAATATCACGATACAATCTTCATTTCTCACGATTTGCAAACCAAGCCAAGTGTATTTCGTTTTGCCCTTCCCTGCAATACAGCCAAGACAATCATGGAATATAAATGGATGAGAACTGAGCATTCGACAAGCAAAATGTGGTAAATAGGGTTTAAGACCTTTCTATTACAGCACACTCCGTACTTGTAAGGTAGTATCCGTGATTACATTACAAGATTTCAGATTATATCGACTAAGACTTACGCACTGGTCAAAAGGGAAGGTGGTTTGAGTATATTTTGACATAAAAATTACTAGTGGATAACCTTATTACCACTTTTCCCCAATGTATGGACCTCATGCTCAAATGGTAAGAATGCCCAAACATTTCACATATGTACCTAATTTGGTTTTACTGAGGAGTCCTCACTATAATTCTACCAAATTTCATGGAATATATAAGGGATGAGAACTGAGCATTTGGCAAGCAAAATGTGGTAAATACACAATCTTTCTATCAAGGTAGTACTCATCCTTATAATGCAAGACCTACAATACATTACAGAGTACTCTCACATTATATTAGACTAAGACTCACGCACTCCTCATGCAGTGGGTTTCAACATATTTATTATAAACATTATATTAGACTAGAACCTTTTGATGCTTTTTTTTATTTCAACTAGAATAGTAGTTGGATTACTAAGAGAGCAAGAAAATTGTGGTAAATAGGGGTTTAGGCATTTATTAAGGTAAGCATTCCACGGTCAGAAGGCAAGACTTACAAGACATTGGCGCAAGATTGCATTATATTTAGACTAATATTCACGCATTCTCATCGTGCCATGTGCTTCAATATATTTTGACGTGCACCGAGAATCTCTAATTTTTTATTGCAATTGGAATAGTGGTTGGATTACTAAGATGGACATTTTAGGAATTTTGTACCTACTTATTACTTTTGTTCCTCAAAAACAATTTTTTTTTTTCAAATGTACTGACTAATGTATTTAAAATTCTTTGTACCTATATCCCTTTTATTTTAAAATAAAAAACCTGATACATACTTCTCCCAAAGAATAATGTAACTGCCATTCAGAAGCCGTATGATTTGGCTTTTTTGTTTGCAATCCTGTAAGAGCTTTATGAACAATAGTTCCAGGACTTCACATAAAATCTACCATATATAGGCATGGAAATCGTAGAATACTGTTCCATTTGGTTCGGAATAGACCGAGGAAATAAATAAATAGGAAAGAAAATAGAAAAAAATTGGAAGAAAAATTTGAAGAAAAAAATAAAAATATATTTAAATTTAATAAATTAATTCTATATAATTATTGAGACTTTATTTTATTTGTTTATCTATGTTATATAAGAACTAAAAAATTTAATTAAAAATAAATAAAATTTTAACGAATTTTGATTATATTCGATTTTCTTATATGTTCCATGTCCTTTTAAAATTCGAAAATACTAACAAAAGAAAATTTAAAAAAAAATAAAATCATGTTTAAATTTTATATATTTATTATTTTTCTTTTATTCTCTATTATATAATTAGTTTTAAATAGTTATAAGCCAAAGATGGTCTCAGACTCTCAATCAACTAATCGGAAGGATTATCTACACACGGCAGCGGCATTCTGACCTAAAGTTAAATATCAACCAACAAAACTTTTTTCAAAACCGCTTAAAATAAAATTGGAGTTTGATTAGACTGCTAATCCAACCTTAGCTGCTTCCTAGCTCCAAAGTACTATTGGACCTTTGACTGAAAAATGCACAAAGCACAATATCCAGATCCTATTTATATTTAAATAAACATATTATACTTACCCCGAGGTCCAAAGAAGTAAATAATTCAATCAAGATAAGATTCTCTATCCCTGGTTGCTTAATATATATATATATATATATATATATATATATATATATATATATATATATATATATATATATATGCTTTCTAGAGTCAGACATAGTCAATTCCAGCCATTTCATTTTAACTTCTCGAATTTTTTTAGCACGGGCCGTGAAATTTAAAAATCCGAATAAAATAAAGTCAATTTGACTCCTATCCGTTTATCCCGTGGTCCATGGGGCTGTCCGTTACTGACGGCCCAAAATTTTTATTTAAATTTTTTTATAACTAGCTTCACATCATTGACATTTTCACGATTCATATATAAAATTTGATATTTTGACTATCTCTTTGTAGCATAAGTGTTTTAAAATAATAATTATTATTATATATGATTAATATATTAAACTTTTTTATTTTAACTATTTTAGTTTTCAATTTTTAAATGTCTTTTTAATATACTTATATGATAATTTAATATTTAAAAAATCTTGTATGAAAATTTAAGGAATGCATTTGAATTAAATAAATTACAGTTTTAATATTGAATATATTTTTATTTATCTAATTAATCCTATTTTAAATATTTACAATTTCTTTTTTTATTTATCTTTAAATTTTATTCAGATCATATATTTTTTTTTATAAAAATGAAGTTGTACTAGCTTATAAATTAAATTAAATTTAATTACTAAATTATCAATGTGCCTTAAATAATTTTATTACTTGAACTAGTGTTAATAACATAGTAATGCTATTTTTAAAATAATTAATAAAAATTATACACTAATTTATTTCCTAATATGATTATATCTTCTAACAGTATGAATTTTCAAACAAATATGATATTTCATTATTATACGATTAGATACATTTTTGAAAAATATTTTTTATTCTAAAGATAAATGAGATTTATGTTGTTAAGATTATAAATTAATTAATAAATGATGATAACTCAACCACCATTAAGGATGTATATATTTCTAATGTGGAATCACATGTTATTATTGGATATGACGAAGATGAATATTAAAGGCATATAAGATTTCATTTGATGCTTTAGAAGGTCTTTTCGTATATGTTATTAAGTTGTTACTTTGTTGTTTTAGTACTATTTAGCTAATTAGTTTAATACTTTGGTTATAACAATGTTCTATCATTATTTATTTATTTATGTTTGTTTACTATTATTATATCGTTAGACTCAATAATTTTATATATTAATTATCATTATATATTTGTATATTATTTATTTTTATTTAAAGAATTATGAATTTATAAAATTAAATTTTTTTTATCATTTTTTAAGGTTTTAGCCTGTTTTGACCAGTAACCCGTATGGATCGGTTGAAAACTAACCCAAATAAATTAATCAGATTAACTAAGCTCGTTTTAACCCGCAGCCCGAATGAGCTAGCCCGAAATAGATTGAGCTAACCCATTTACCAGCTCTATATGTTCAAACATGTAACTTAAGTTTGGACAAATTCAAATCTCATTATGTATGATTCATCAGATTTAAATTTGGACAACAAAGATTGGAATCTTTATCTCTGGTCGCTACGGTCCAACCTTTGTTTGTTCCACCCTATCAAAGTCCAGGATTTTCCTTTCTATTATAATACACTTTCCTGGTGTTATATATAATCAGTCCAAAATTATACAACTTAACATTAATGCAATTGTCAAATCTGATACTGGAGGTGACATTTGGGGCAGGTGTTACGCCGACACTCTTAGATTGGGTTACTATAAATAGGATAACAGAGAGTATGTTATTTGCCAACAAAGTGAAGCCATGGTATCTGTAAAAGTTCTTCCCATGAATGGAGGAAATGGCAAAAGCAGCTTTGCCAATAATTCACTCCTTCAGGTCATACCCAAAATGCAAATATACCAAATGCTCTTTTTTTTTTCTTCCTTTTATCATTTTTTTTTTCTTTATTGGTCTAATTTCTTCATATTCATGTCTTAGAAGAAAATGATAGTGGAGGTGAGGCCATTTGAGACTCATCAAAGATGTGCTTTCAACTTAGGGATTCCGAGTTGTGTGTTAAATAGCAGACTCTGATGCTCTTCTCAGATCCAATGTGTTTCAAATATTTCCGAAATTATACACACCATTCATGGAATGTCGAAAGAAATGAATAGCAGTCCCTGAGTTCCAAGTGTTTCTGAATGATCTTCCTGAAATGACTTCAACATTTTCGTTCCTCCCGGATTTCTATGAGAAGCTGAAAAGAGGGGGCGGCAATGGGGCATTGTTTCACAACGGGAAAGCCGGGTTCTTTCTATACCAGGATTTTTCCTAGTAGAAGTCTTGATTTTTTTCACTCTTCCTGTAGCGTTCACTGGCTATCTCAGGTACAATATATTCCCTATTCCCTTCTACATCATTCAAAATAAAAAAAAACATACTCCTTTTGTCTTTTATTTCTCATGCATATATAGCCATGTAATAAATAAATGCCAGGCTCCAACTGGGCTGGAAAAGAACAAGAGACACATACACATTGCGAAGGGAAGCCTTCCCACCGTGATCGAAGCATACACAAACCAATTTAAGAGGGATTTCTCGTTATTTTTAAGGTTACGGTCTGAGGAAATCAAAGATGGAGGGCGTATGGTTATTACAGTAATAGGCAGGAGTGTGGAAGATCCCTGTACCGGTGAATCTTGTGGAATTTGGGAGCTGCTAGCTGACCTCTCGCAGACATGTGCTGATGAGGCTAGCTTACTACCCTCTTGGCCTGCTTGGGGATCCTAGGTGATGGAAGAAGAAAAAAATAGTTAAAATTATTTTTCATGTTTACTTCACGATTTGGAAAGAGAGGAAATCAAAATTTCTCAAAATTTCATATATTTTAATTTCTTAGCCTTTTATTTTTGAAAAGTAACAATTTTTATTGATCCAAACTATCAATACATTATAAAGACACATGATCAAATTAATTCAAAACTCTAAAGGACAAGATATCCACGTTAATAAAGATAATTAATCAACTCAAAGCCTACACATTCGATAATTCTCAGAATGCATTATAAATGTCTATGACAAAGATAATAAATCAACCTCAAAGTTCTCACACATTCGATAATTTCAGAATGACATAATGCCTACGACTCTGGGGCCAGAAGATATCACCTAATTACGATTGATTCTGACATCTCTATTCGATCGTAGAGTCACACACACAGCAAAGACCGCAATGTGCTACATCAAAACTAAATCATCGTAGTAATACAATACAAACCGCACGTTGCACACGAAAAAATGAATTAAAAATTCATATTTTTGTGGAAGAAACACTTTATTGAGAAAGATGGTGGTAGAAAGAGATGTACAATGGTAATTTCAACCCAAGAACGACCAAAAAATCACCATTCCCTACTTAAAGAAAAAAGACTATAAAGAATAAGATGAGAGAAAATGAAAGGCAACTAGGGTTTTTTCTAGATTCGAGGACTTATTAGTCTTTGTACAACATAAAAAAAAATTAGTTTAAATAAACATATATAATTAATTTATTAAGTTTAAACTTAATTTTTATTTTTTCCAAATTTTCTTTCCTTTTAAAAATTCTTTATTTTCTTTTCTTAATATTTTTCAGGTTACAAACAAGCCTTCTACTAACTATACCAACTTTGATTGTATCATAGGAGAGGTTTTTTACGGCCTTGTTTAATTTTAATTTAGGGGGTGATTGAAGAGGCGGATTTGAATTCGTTCAACGTTCCAATATACTATCCATCTCAGAGTGAGATCAGGGCGGTGGTAGAAGAAGAAGGGTCATTCTACCTTGATAAGGTTGAGAGTTTTGAAGCCAATTGGGACCCTTGATGAGAGCGATGCGTGGGGTTAAGCACAAAACGTGGTCAATTATATATGAGTATTACAGAGTCTGACCTGATAGCACATTTTGGGAGGTGGAATGATGGAAAATTTATTTGGAAGGCACATGGATCGTATGGTCAAGCATCTTTTGACCGAGGAGGCAAAATACTTCTTCATGGCCATTTCCCTGACTATGAAATAATTAGTATTTGCACTTAAGGGGCTGTTTTTAACTTTTAGGGTTTGCTTGATTTCTATTTTTGAGAACTATTAAGAAGAACCCTTTTTGATAGCTATTTTGAATATTACTTTTTGAAAACATATAAAGTGTTATTTTAGTATTTTTTTGAAAACTGTTTTTATTTCTAAATTTAGTATTTTATGTGTTTTTCTAAATAAAAAAACTAGACGTGTTCACTTGGTTTTCAGAATAAAAAACTACGAAGGATTGGTTCGTGACTTGCTAGAAGGAATGCCAGGAGTTTGTTAGGATGTTACGTTTGTTATAGGAATCCTAATGTGTTGTTACTAGATTAGGTTTTCTTAGGCTATATAAGATAAGGTTGTTGCGAGGTTAGGATAAGGTGTGTGGCCCACAGTTGAGACTTGAGAGATGAGAAAGCATGGGCACTTGGTGCGTGAAGAGAGTGTGTGTTCCGTGGTGAGTGTTATCATAGTTTTGTAAAACCTACCTAGTTAGGTATAGGGTTGAAAATACATGAATAAAAGAAAACACCTCTCGGTTTTCTGTCACCTCCCTTCATCATTATCTTGTTTTCCTCTTTCTTTTATGGCCAATTATTTTTGCATTTTTCTTAGCACCAACAATTGGTGCGATGAACATAGAAGCTGAACACAAGATGTGGCAATGCATGACTATAGGTGGTGTGGACAAAGGTTATAAATACGAGAAAATTCAAATGCACGTCTAAAATGTTTAAAGTCTATAGTTACGGTCATATATTACGTGGCAACCAAAATATACCATACGCAATCAGGCAACTCAAGCATAGGTTGTTTTAACCGTGGTCGAATTGTGACCACGACTATAGATGATTCTATATGCACAGTTTATTTATGGTCGTGGCTATACACCTTGGTTTGCAATTGACTTCTATGGCCATCGCCACAAGCATTTAAAGATGTTTGTATGTTTTTTTATTGTAATCATTTGAGATATATTTTTTTAAAATATAAATAGCATTAAAAAAATTTAAATTTTCAAATCTTTCTTTCAGGGATTTGATAATTAAAATTCATACTATAATAAGCAATCAGAGTACACACAACAGGTAAAGAAATAATTTTTTAAATGTCCAAATTTAACCTATTGAATAAAAATTCAAATATATACCAAAGTGGGCAAGATATACAAATGGTAAGAACATTAGAAGATTCCAACAAAAAAAACAAACCTAAATCGTGTTTATTATCATACATAAATAGCAAAGCAATTAATTAACTCTGATCGATCACATGGGCCCAACCAGCTTTCTTCTGACTTGTTCAAAGGAACTCAAAAAACTGGTTCAGAGTGAAGTTGGTGTCTGTGGTTGTGATAGGTATGGAGCCACCTGCGACAATGGAACTACAAAAGATTACAAAATGGGTACATTACATAAAGTACTATTCAATTGCAGGCAGATTACAGGCTTTTAAACTCACCAATTTTGCTATGAGACATTACTCAATCTCATATAGATTAAGCCTGCTTTTCTTTTGAATGTATGCCATGGAAGACATACTTCTTATCTGGGAATTTGAAAGAACTCATCAAAGATATATAAAATTTTTATATATCATTTTCATTAAATTTGAGGAAAATTCCAACTACAAGAAAATAAAAAGTGCAGGAAATGTACAGTTTTGATTGATCATCCAAGTCACGAGTCCAGGAAATGTACTGTTTCTTAATTTATGGTTTGTGTCTTTAATTTTCTTATCTAAAATAGACCATGACGATGCCCCTATTCCTTCTCATAATTGAAAGTAAAAAGAAAAAACAACCAAATTTATATGAGATGAGGTAGATGGAGAACAAATTCAATAATGAAGTTATCCATCCATATGTCTTCATTCCCCATGTTAGATGTTAACAAGGCAAAATAGTTTGACTACAAAACAATCATATAAGTATGGGGCAATAAAAAATCGAGACAACAAAAATGAACATGATCCTCCAAAGCAAAATAAAAAAATAATAATAAAAATAGAAAACAGAGGAATTCACACAACACAAACTTTCTAGTGCTCTTTCAAGTCAATCCTAGATGTAGAAAAAATTCATGGTTTGAAACTTGGTTATAGCCTACATCTCCCCAGGTATACATAAATAGTGGTGCATGATTTGATCTTCATTCAAAATGCTATCTAATAAGTTCTAAATTTTCAATTGCATTTCTACTCATTCATACATGAAAGTAACATTGAATTACAGTAGAGATAATATAAGATTTTAACGGACATTGGCAATGTCTAACCGTGATGAAAATGTATAAAAGCTGTGAAATAACAATCACCCACCAAGACAGATTTAACATGATGGTTGCTCCTACTAAGCCATACCCCAATATCAATATTAGTAACCAGCTAAATACTGCATGTATCACCAGCACCACTGCTGATATCCACATAGATCCTGACCCATAATGTATTTCACCTTCTTTTCTTGGATCACAAATTGTCATGAAAGACTTGAGCATAAATCCTCTACAAACCAAGCACATATACAATAAGTAAATCTAAAAGACACAAGACAGATAAACTAGTTTACCAACAAGAAATACCTGAAACACACAAAGTGAAAGAAGGTTTCCACCATGACTTAAATGCCAAAACTATTGATGAGCTAAGAGGGCCTGCCTTTCCCTGTGATCCATTAAATAGAAGCACAGGATTGGTCCAAACTCAGAATTACTACCTTCAACAAAAAGTTTTTACTGTCACAGAGAAGTTCACATCCTTCATGAGCTCAGGCTTAGCAGAGAACGAATATGCAGAAGCAGGCCTAAATTTTGAAACTATGAACAGTGAGACCCCCATTTCTTAAGAGGAAATGATCATCAGCTTGACTGTTAAGCCTGGTTACCAGGAGTGTCTCATCAATGTTTGGTAAATTCTTCCACTATCAAGTGACATGCTTCATTGAAGATCATATATCTACTTCACATATAGAGTTGTAATCTATTAGGAAGGTTAGATCAGTTTTTGTATATATATGTTCACAATTAATCAATGCAAATCACAAGGAATTCTTTCCTCCAATTCCTCTCTTTGGATCTCTTCTTCATGGTATCAGAGCCTAGGGCTCAAGATTGAGGAACCTTCTTGAGGAATTCACCTCGGGCAGCACCGCATGGGGTGTGGTTTCAAACACGCATCTCGAGGGCACGTGAGATCTCACTATTGGCATAGGGAGGAGCATCGACCGCCGATGAGTCTCGCCACCAAGTCCGATGGCCGAAAACCTAGCGCGTGGGCCACACGCACCACCACAATCTTCTGCCCTAGATTCCACATGGCGCGCCTAATGCGTGTGGGCGCCGAGAACTCCTAGAGGCCTCCGCCCTAGCTACCACAGTGTGTCTCCCAAGAACCCATTGAGGTGGTTTTTGCTGCTAAAATTTAACTCTTATGGGGATTTCTGAGGTCTTTTATTGTGGGATCTAGGGTTTTAAGGAATCCTGCATTCATTTGGTTTTCATGCTCTTCCGCCCTAATCTCGTCTCGACTTCATAATAAGTAGTTCACATTCTTTAGAAGAAACAAAGCCTGCTTTCTTTGGTGCCCGGCGGTCCCGGCGATGTCAAAGATCAAGGAGGACAAACTAATCGGTATCAATTATTCAAATCGGAAAGAAACACCACCACTTCATGAGTATCCATATGGCTAATCATCTTCTATGACCCTCCTACTAATGATTCGAAGATCGATGGTCGAGGATGATGCCTATCTCTTTCCTATAACCGCAGAATCTATCGATTCGCAAAGTACTCACTCTACATTAATCAATGCGTAGCATGTTGCGAACCAATGGAATATTTGAATTTGTGTATTCAAGTAAAGGGAATATTTCACATATTTGGATTTTGTGTAAAGTCTTTTATCGCACTGAGAAACAAGATCAGTCTCTCATAGAACTCTTCATGGACTATAAGAAGATATATGAGGAACAGAATACACAATTACCCTTTAGTCCAGATGTTAAGGTTCAGTAGGCTCAATGGGAACAGATGGCAGTGATGGGATTCCTAGCCACACTCCCTTCGGAGTACAAGTCTATTAAGGCATAAATTTTGTCCAACCCAGAGATCTCATCTTTCCAAGAAACATTCAATAGGATGCTCCGCACAAGACCTCCCTTACCCACTCCTCCTCCGCCCGTGACGAGTGGTGCCCTTTGTCAATGGAACCTCAATGAGTCGAGAAGCCGACAATATAGGTCCCTATTAATCCTGTAGGACGAAGTTCTGGGAGAAATTGTTTCATATACCGCGGCGCTCAACATGCGAGCACGAGACTCAGTAAGCGCGTAGTCAGGGACCGTGAGAGTTCATTCGCTCATGTACTAATGAGGCATCAATCAATTAGTTCAGCCTCACAATAAGAATTAGCTAGGTTCCACTTGTACCAAGAATCATCAGTCTCCATTTACTTCGACATCGCTATTGCTAAGTCAGTAACCCGAATAAATGCCTTCGTTCGGGTCCTCTGAACGGGTCATTCATTCAAGCCACATATACATGACAAGCAATTCTAGCCATTCTACCTTTCAATCACATCCTTCAACTTCCCCATCACTCTCATGGGGAGCGGGGGTCACGCCTCATGTGTTCTCGGGTCGTGTGCACACAATTTTTTCCCACCCATCTCTCCCTTCATATTTCATCTCTGAAGCCACTCTAATTTCTTTTTAATCTAATGTTTGTGAGCAAATTAACTCGAGCACTTAAATGTTATATCTAGCTCCTTCCCCGATTTTTGTCTCTTTAGATCTTATGACAAAGCAAATTATTGGTTTAGATGCGGCTCAGATTCTATATTCTTGATCATAGCATCAAGATATGTCGCTTGCTCAGAGTTACCACACCATTTGAGACATTATGGATCGGGGCCACCACTCTTCCCTTATTAAAAAGTCAGGTCTGGGCGCTTTCTAGTTTGTTGTCATTAGATCAGGAGTCTCACAATTTAAGAAGCATCATCGTCTTTCTTCTAGTCCTAGAGTCAATAAGTGAGCTAGTGCTCCATTTGAATTAAATTCCATCTGCATGTGTGGGTCTATGTCTAATGTGTTACAACCGGGTTTCCGGGAGCACCATTACTTTTGTCGATTTATTATTCACTAACCATGTGGTTATATCTAATGAAAAAACCGTTATGAGATTTTTTTTTAATTTATGTTCCTTTTATGCTAAGATATACTACCATGTTTCTGTTCAATGCCTAAGAAGTGATAATGCTAAAGAACATGTTTCAAAACAGTTTCAGTCATTCATGCTTCAAAATGGCATTCTTCATCAGACCTCCTGCATTGATACCCCTTCCCAAAATGGAGTGACTAAGAGAAATACGTATACCTCGAAACCCGCTCAAGCTCTATTATTTCAAATGCATATGCTGCCATTTCGCAATGTTGTTTCCACCACTGCTTTTTGATTAATTTATCACTTTCTTAATTCGAATCGGGACTCTCCATATCACATCCTTTTTTCCAAATAAACTGTTCTTTCTATCGAGCCCTAATACTGGGGTGTACTTGTTTTGTTCGAGATGTTCGTCCGCATGTCTCTAAACTCGATCCTAAGTCACTAAATTGTATCTTCCTGTTATTCCTGCCCGTATACTATCGATGTTACGCCCTTAGTCCGTTTCAGTAAAACATCCTCACACTAAGTCTACACTGATCGCCAACACCCCTAGTCTTAGCCCTCCACCACAAAGTTTCAACACGTATCCACTGATGATCTTCCTATTGCTCTTTGTAAAGGTAAATGTTAGTGTGCTTATCCAATTTCCTATTTCATTTTATAACCATCATTATTATCACATTCTTTAGTTTCATCGATCCCTGCACTCTATTTCGTTGCCTAAGTAGGTTTCTAAGCCCTCGCTCACCCTAGTTGGCATGGTGCTATGATAGAAGAGATGGATGCTTGGATCGACAATGACATTGGGACTCGTTCGCTGTCTACTAGAAGAAAGTCAGTCAATGGGCCGCCAGTGTTTACAATGAAGCGTTAATCCCATGGATCCATCGCTTCTATTGAAAGCCCGCCTTGCTGCCAAAGGTTATGCTCTGCACTCTATGGCGTGGACTATTCGATAATTTTTCTCCCGTCGCTAAGATGACATTCTGCTCGGCTTTTTATCTCGACCGCCACCCATAATTAGGATATCCACCAAATTTGATATTAAGAATGCTTTCACGGCACCTCTCGTGAGGAAGTGTATATAGAGCAAACCCTGTGGCTCATGTTCGTGGGGAGATAGGAGGGTTTTTCTTCGTAAGCCCGTATGGCTTTAAAACAAAGTCCACGTGCATGGTTTGCAACAGCCAAGTCATGAGGAATTCGCATGCAAAAGAGTAATCCGACCATTCCATCTTCTACAGAACCCTGCTCAGATATTATTCCGCTGCAATGTATGTGTGGATGATATTGTTATCACCTTATCACTCTAAATATCTCATCTCTTGTTGTTTTCTTCGTGAGCCAATCCATAAAGACTTAGGATGCTAAGATACTTCTTGCATTGAAGCTATGTGAAGTAAACATGGGAATCTTTATTTCAAAGAAAATATGCTTCGATCTATTGTCTAAGACGAAAGTCGGGGGTAAAACCACGCAGCTCCTCCTACTGGCTCCAAAGATACACCTTACTGTATGCGAAACATCTGAGGATCCCGAGAGATATGAAGTCCTGGTTTGGAACTTGAATTACCCCACAAATACTCTGGCCTTGATATCGCCCCACTCAACACGCCAGAACAAGACACGCCTTCTCCAACGGTTGATCATTCGCATTTGTAAAACAAATATTTTATGTTACTTGAAATGAGCCCAGACACGGGTATTTTATACGCTTTTCATGGCATAATAAGATTGAAAATTATTACTTGACAAGCCGATTGGATAAAGATATTTCTACTTTTTACATAAAGAGTCAGAATCTATCAAGAAGGTTAGATCAGTGTTTGTATATATATGTTCACAATGAATCAATGTAAATCACAAGGAATTCTTTCCTCCAATTCCCCTTTTTGGTTATCTTCTTCAAAGATAATGCCAGTACCAGCAACAAGAAGTGCAGCAACCCGAGCTCAAGAAAGTGCAGACATAAAAAACATGGGAGTGTAAAAGAAGAGAACAATAGCAAAAACTGATCAAAGGTACGAGAACCAGAAGACCATTTAGCAAACCCTCCTCCTTTGATGAGTTATCAACAAAAGAGAACCAAGCAACTAAGATCGAACCACGTTCAAATCATATCTGAGGCAAAGCTGAAGAAGACAAGATAAGCATGACAAAGGCAAATAGAGGCTCGATTCAGATTCTAACAACCAACGAAAGGTCTTCTCTCACTATCCATTCCCATGCAAGTTGATACACCCAAAACCGAGGAAAAAAAAAAGAGATTTATAATAAACAAACTGAACAAGACACCTGCACATCCATGCCCGGAAGACCTCTCAAGCCCCTCTTTCTTAAGTTACTGCAAAATTTCAACATATGAGAACCCGAGGGTCCAAAAGTCACATGATCACAAACAACCTAGCCGTGAAAGATAAGAAAGCAATCCTTTCCCCTCCATCAATCAACAAAATAAGAATCCTCATCTAAGAACTTCAAATAAACCTAAAAATCTTTCTTAGGAAAGACATACATGTACAAATCCCTAACCAATTATATCCTAATTTCTTTAAGGTCACCCATTCCATCAAGATGCATCTTTCAATTTCATTCAGTCCAATATAACATTCTCCAGTTGCTTGAAAATTAACCAACAATGAAAGAGCTCCGTTACATTTCACAAAATATGGTGTCCTATTTTGTTCAACCATAGCTATTAAAAAATATGATTTCTAATAAACCATAAAAAATTGGTTTCATCAAACCCTCACAAAGATCTAAATATTCATTACATAAACAAATAACCAATCATCAAGCAGCTAAACAGTGAGTTAAGCACCTAATCAAACTCTTCTATTTAAAAATCATATCATTTACGCATTCTATTCCATAATGAAAAAGCCAAACTGAACCCACAATAGTCAAAAAAGAAAACAAGACTAAGAAACTTCTTAAAGGACAAAAAGCATGGCATCAGAAGTTCTTCAAAATTCCATTCAAGAAATGGAGTGCAAATGGAAATTTCAGAAAAATTATTCTCTAAAAATAACAACTTCCGAAAATATAACACTAAAAAACAAATGTGATAGATTCATTAACCAAAAATTAATCAAGCAGAAATCGGGGTCATCAAATGCCGATCTCCCCATTAACTGTAAAATCAAAATGATCGATCATATATAAAAATACTATGCCAATTATCATCCAAATCACAAGGTTCACAATTAGATGAACGTGGTCAGATTGAAATGGTCAGATTCGATTCTGGGGATTGGAACCCTACATCCAAGCTCATTAATTGAATAGGACCAGCAGGTCCAGGGCGTGCTACTCAATTTAGTGTTAATTGTAGTATTAATTTAGTTTTAATTTTCAAGAGGATGTGAAACCAGTCATACTAACTTGAGCTCCAATTCCGGCAAAGGCAGTGAACCTTGGCAAGAGAAGCCATGTAATCATCTGACTTGAAAAGAATGTGGGTTAGATTCATATTCTCTGCTAATACATATGCAGTTCCATCACTAGGAAATCATAAGGAGAAAAGCTGAGTTCTTACCTCTTGTCCATAAGCAGACTGGACTTGCAGCAAGCAAATGAAGCTTACAGATTATGGATCGTTCAGTAGAAGAGAGTATTCATTACCAAATGAAAATGGAAACTAATTCGAGATGTGATTGGGAATTATAATGAAAAAATGAGCCTAAGAGCGATCTTAGCTGCTTTGAAGAAAATGAACTATCTGACAAAATGCACTCAAAATGAACCATATAGATCCACAACAAATCAATGGGCACAAATGAGAAGGCCTTTGATTTTAGCTTAGATGGAAATGAGGTGCTTTATGCATTAAGTTGACTCTTCTTTTTTTTTTTTTTAGTTTCTGTTGTTAACCCAACAAAAGGCTTGAACCAGCAATTTAGGGACTCATTATTCATGACAGAAATATTTTTAGGCTTTGAGGGAATATCTATCACTCTTTCACCGCATTAACCAATTCGTACGCAACTAGCGAAAGATGATTCTCCTCTTTAACTACAAATTGAGCATCTCAGTCACTTCTGATGTCCTCATTTGTCTAATACAGCCTCATTGATCCCTTAAACATGTGAATCTTTGTATTGCGTAGAATCACAGTGGTGCCCGACTTCATCAAATCGATTGCATCGATATTCACATCTCATTACAACCACGATCGAAGCAAATTGTAGAACTAGATCCTCCGAGCAAAACCCCTGTGGTACAATATAATAACCTCAGAATTACAAGTTAAATAAAAAAAATCATAAAATCTCACAATCGAAAAGTTTCAAAGTTTCATCGGAGCCCTAGGAAATGAGCGAACAGAGATTGAAGGAGAAGCCAATATGGGACGGTAAACCAGCGGAGAAACCCTAGTCGTTCCGACGAGCAGAAAATCCTTTGACTATGAGCAAAAAACTCCTAAAGTAGGAATCTGTCCAGAGGATCCTCGGTGTCGAACAATCATGGTTTAGGGTATGTTCATCATTTATTAGAAGCCAAAGGAGGTAATAGCATAGCGTATAGTGGCGGTCTATATCTACAAGTGCCAATTGGTTACAATATAGCAACGGTTTTACAGTTTTAACTCTATGGGTGTGTATAGTCAAGATCTCCAACGGGGCAGGTGGCAAATGCAGCCCCATGGCCAGGCCTGTGCCAAGGGACCTGCTGACTAGTTAATACTGGGCAGGCCACACTTCAAGTTTTATATATAAAGCTCCACCGCTAAATTTTACTGGTCTAACTTAGCGGACCTCTGAAATGAATATTGCAACAAGATCGATGATGAAGATGGTGAAGAACACATACCTTTATAAACCCATGACGTGCACATAAATATGAAATCCTTGTCACTGCCTAAACTGTGCAGTGAATAATGAAGAGATAAATCAATGAAGATTATTCAAAAATATCGGCTAAGAATCAGAGAATAAATTATGTCATGACACGTTTAATCCGTCACGATGTGGTTGGCAAATACGAGCAGCAGTCATGATTAGCTCATTACAACAAAGATGTTGATGTTGCGACAGACATTTCAGAGTGTGAAACGTTCAAGGCATGAAATATGTCGCGACATTTCAAAACTTTATCATAACAATGACTCAAGAGGAATACAAGGTAGGAATGTTGCGACAACACTGCAAGGTATGGAAATTATGTCACGACATTTCAAAACTTTGTCGTGACAATGACTCAAGATGGATACAAGGCAGGAATGTTGCGACAAACTCATAACAAGGTTGAAGACCTAAGAAATTGCACTTATGTTGCGACATTCATAAACTTTATCGTGACAAACTTGACAAAAGGCAAGCATTAAAAACAAGACAGGAATGTTGCGACAAGCTCACAACAAAGCCTCACAACACACAAATGAGTTGAAATGTTACGACAGAGATAAACATTGTCGCAACAAATACATTAACTAGGCCTGCATGGGAATCCACATTTTCACCGACCAAACAAGACTACTAACCTATAAATAGAAAAGCTGAAGGTATAATGCATAGCTTTTTAACGAACCCTGAACATTCTGGGGAAGGACGAAAGTCTCATTGTATATATTTTATTTGTTTAAATTTTTACTTTTATTTTCTTTAGAATCAGAGTAATTGATCTGATGTGAATCATGGAGCTTAGATTAATGTTTATCTAGTTCTCAATTATGTCTTAATTTTAGTGGAATCTGGAATTTTTTTGGAATTCATTTTATTTCAGTTTTGATTGCAATTTCGATGAATTTGTTTGATCAACTAGTCATTGTGATTTGTGGTTTAGATTTGAAAGACTAAGCTTCCTCTAGGAAGGAATTTTGTGTTTTGAGTATCATTTATGTTATTTACTAAAGTTATGGGTATGAACATTGGATTGATCTAATCGTACGTTTCGTATTTGAGTCGCTTCCACATCATTATTAACACCTTGAAGAGTTGTATCCTTGTTCGCTTCGTGATTCCTCTGAGTGACATAAAGATGGATTACCTAAGAGCAAAGAGCAGTCACTTGAGGGTATTTTGCATTGATATTCAATGAACTAATATACTCTAAGTGTAATTTTGATACTTCATAATTGTTGGTCCTACAGCGGTAGGAACAACAATTATGAAGTATCAAAATTACACTTAGAGTATATTAGTTCATTGAATATCAATGCAAAATACCCTCAAGTGATCGCCTACCGTCGTAGGACTATTCAAACATCATCTTCACCCTGGGGAGGTTTCATTTCAATTCTGACACGATCTTTTAACTCGTTAGCTTAGATTCTAATCAAAGTGAAGGAACATTTTAAGAAATTGCGTACTAAGGTACCAATTGCATCGGTGAAAGGCCAGGCTACCGTCTATGGGGACAAGCAGCTTTCATCATAAGAAATGGTTGTGAAGTAATCGGAAAGGAAAACAACCCATCTTAAAGAGGGTCAATTCATAAAGTAACTAATTAGAACCACTGACTGCTTAGGAATATGATCTCTTAATTAGTGAAATGTATAGTGTCAAAAGGTTTCTAAGGCTATACTATTCTATTCTTAGATAAGTCCAAAATTCAAAACCATAACTAATTTGTTTTTGTTACACCTTTTGCAACTTGATAATCAGAACACTGTTTTATTTCTCAATGTTGTTTCCATTTAGTGAGATCTCTAATTCACTTATTTTTAATTTCTTTTCAAATAAAGAAAATTAAACATAAAGTATTTTGATTATAGTCTATTCTTATAGTTTACAAATTATTTCAAAACAGTTATCCAAATAGTGACTATCTTGAGTAGCAAGGGTAGTTGATATTTTGATTTTCAAATCAATCCTTAGGGGAATGATATCCGACTTAAAACTAATTTTATTTGTATGACTCCAGCACTTACAATGATTTAGACCATAAACTGCTAATTGCAAATTATTACATACACAGCTAAAAATAGCTTCTTATATATCTGCTTTCTTTAAACAAGTTACATATCGGGGCTGGGATTGGAAACAAATGGTCTCGAGTAGTTTTGCTTTCATTCACTACCTTAATTTGTTCTATGTTCAAAAACAAAAAATTAAAGTCAATCAAGTTGGCAAATAAGGTTGAGGATCAAGTAGAATTTAAGGATTAATATTCCAACCAAAGAGAGAATTGCTAGTTTAGACATTTTTCTTTTTATTATCAAAATTTTCAAAAAGATTATCAAAAACAGTCTTAACTACAGTAGTTGATTCAACTACTAATCTGTTTATGAAGCTTATCATAATATATTTATGTTGTCTATTGATCTCATTTGATTTCAGTGTATTTCCATTTCAGGTAGTTTTTTACATGCAATGTAAGACCGTATAAGAACCGAAGGACACCGAGAAACCTCGAAGAAAGTAAGAAATAAACAAAGAGTCATGGCGTAACAACAAGGAGAGACACATTAGAACATACCTGGGCCAGAGAATGTGAAAGACCATAGATACAAAGAACTATGAAGATTTTCGAGACCTATCAGGAGATGAGTATTCAGAATCGTGCAATTTCGCAATATAAAGGCAAATACTTTTGAGTCAGTTCCACTCATCACCATGGTTCAAGAAGCACGTCACCGGATATCCAATGAAGACCCAAATGAGCACATGGGCATATTTCTGAGAATGGCAAACATTTTCTGCAGTTCAAATGGGGTAAGACTGACAGATTAAGTTGCAAACTGCTTCCTTTCTTTCCTTAAGGGATGCAAAGAAAGAATTGCTTATGTTTTTCACTATCTATGGATTAGTGAACCGGGAGGAGCCGGTTGAAGCTTATGGTGAGTGTGGATTTTTCCCTTTATGCTCACTCAGAGAGGAGAGGATAAATCATCAGATTAAGCAAGGAGAATATAGAGTCTTTACAACGTTTGGGAGAGGTATAAGAAATATTTAAAGATGTCCAATGCATGGTATCAATTAGTCCGCCTGTTGGACATTTTCTATCATGCAACTACCAAGGGGATCATTACGCACCCATCGTAGAGCATTCAAGAGTAAGAGGCCAAGAGGCCAACCACCTTATCAAGATTTGGTCAAGAGCAACTATGAGCTCCATTTGAGACTGAGCAACAATAGATCGAGAGGAGGTAGAGTCACGAGTCAACAAGATGTCACCCATAAAGGCAAAATTGGATGCACTGGCTGAAACAAAACAATAACTAGGATAAAGAAACCAACAACAGCCATCTATGGGGATAATGGTAGTAGATGAGCATAAATGCATACTCGATGAGGGACTTGTTCATGAGGGTCCCTTTATCGTGGAGGAAGTTCGCTTGTCAATGGCAATGGGGAGCAACTGGTCAAACACAACCTTTCCAACCCATCACACCAAGCATTAAGAAACACATTTCATATGGAAATATGTAGTAAGGTCCAAGACCTATGTGACTATCGCCAGCTAGCATGCTCACATGGTTTCAAGGGCAACAAATGTAAAGAAGCGTAATCGAGAGTTGAAAATCAAGGCCAAAAGAGGTCCCAATTTCCGAGGAGTAGATGTTTGAGCTCATATGAGAATAAGAGACTACTGACATATATGAGCGTACCTATCGAGCTAGTAATATTTCCGTGCAAACACAATGTTTTTGCCACCAATGCATCTCTCAAAAATCTAGTAGACCCAAGTAGGAAACCGCCTCGCTATGCAGCAACAGCTGGAAAGATTCCTTCTATGGGAAGCCTAAGAATAATCCTCGAAGATCAGATGAAAATTACTTCAAAGAGCGGAAGATAATTAAAGACAGAATAATGGAAGAAGAAGTTAACTGTAAGAACTAAGAGAGAGCGTAAACTGCAAAAGATAATAAGCATTTTAGTTCGTAATCGACTCAAGAAAGTGAGAAAGCGTAGGTACTAAAGAGTACTTGCTAAAGATTTGCACTTGAAAAGAAAGAGGAGGTGCAAGTCATAAGCCTCTATCTCCTTCTCGCAGGTCAGAGGAAATCAAAGATGGAGGAGCAATTCTCTCTAAATTCTTGAATATGTTTAAGAAAATAAAGATAATATTCCTTTACGAGGCATTGGCTCAAATGCCTCATTATGCAAAGTTCATGAAGGATATACTTAAGTAATAAGAGGAATTACTAAGAAAGAGCTTGAGCTTGACAAAAGGAACCTCGCAGCTGGGTATCGATTCGTAAAAGTTTACTAATCGAAGATGAGATTCATGGCCACCATTCCCCACACCATAGGGAACTTTAACTCGGTAAGGCATTATGTGATATGGAGCAAGCACTCAACTGATGCCACTTCGCCTAGCGAAGAGAGACTTAGTTTTGAGAGCTTACTCCTAACACGCATGACTCGTGCAAATGGCTGGATGTAACTTGTCAACCAGGGAACTTGAAGATGTAAGCCGAATCATTGTGGGAAATTTATTTCCTCGTGGACTTCTAGGTAATTGACATAGAAGAAGATAAACAAGTCCCATTACGTCGGCAGCCCTTCCTTTCCACCGGAGCACTGATATGCACATAGCGGAGAGCTCACTTTATGGTGGAGATGAAGCAATGCACTTCAATCTAAATTAGGAGCTTGAAATGTTTTCTGGTTCTGATAATGCTTGATTGTACGATCAGAAAAACAATAGTTCCCATTAGTTCTAAACTGAAATATGATTGTAAGATTCAGAGTTCAATGAATGAGAATGGGAAGAATTTATAGTCTATTGAGGATTTTGATGTTGAATTTCTAAATTCCAGCTTAAATTCTAAGAAACATTCTCCACTAATGAATATAAAAATCAAGTGGTTGTGAATGAAAGCATAAGAATAGAAACAAGCTCAGGCTAATTTTAAAATAATCGCTTCAAAACATTCATGACGCTTCTTCAGAGCTGAAAAATCTAAACCAATAATTATAGCAGCAGACTTGACAAAAGAGAGAGAGATGAAATCGATAGCACTTCAAAATATAGTAGCACAGTTTGGTCGCCAAGACTTAAACAATCGGCCCTTCAATTTGCATGCATAAAACTTTCGAGGAGAATGCAAAACATCCATGGAACACTAGAGAAGACTGTTCCAATATGAAAGATGTTGTCGTGAAAGAAGTATTGAAATGGTCAATGCTAAGATTAATTTATACAATCTCAAACAACCCTCGGGTGAGCCCATGTGGTACTCAAGAAGGCGGACTCCACATCATTAGAAATGAGAAGAATGATTTAATTCCAACAAGAATCGTGGACAGATGATAGATGCATTGACTATAGAAAATTAAATACTCCAACCAGAAAGGATCATTATCCTTTACCTTTCATTGATCAAATGTTGAACAGGTTAGCAAGACACCCCCATTTCTGTTTTCTTGATGGATATTCTCGATGAGGAACTGTGATTGCCATGTACTCAAGACCGTGAGAAGACTACCTTACTTGTTCTTATGGCACCTTTGTTGTAAGGATGATCGTGTAATGCTCCCGCCTTACCTTTAAATGTGTAATGATGTCTATTTTTTCCGATTCGGGTGGAGGAGACTATGGATCTTCATGGGATGATTTCTCTGATCATATGGATCCAATTTCGAATTGCCTATAGAGAATTTGTAGAGATCATATACTTCGTGAGATGCCAAGACAAAAAACTTAGCTCTAATCGGGAAAAATGCCACTTTATGGTAAACAGAAGGCATTGTCTTTAGTGGCACAAAATTTCTACAATTGGATTGAAGTCAGAACAAGCTAAAGTTTCATGAATAAACTCATGCCACCGCGCGCTTAAAGGGACAGCCAGACATGTTTGGATTTTGCTGAAGATTTATAAAGACTTCTCAAAATATCAAGGCCATTATGCAGATTATTATTTGAAAAAGAAGCAAAGTTTGAATTTGATGAAAAGTGTAAATGTGTACTGAAGAATCACATAGATTTATCGTAGTCTTATCATGGCAAACAATTTGCATCGGGAACAAAGAATTTGAGATCATGTGTGATGCCAGTGATTATGCAATGGGAGCTTTGCTAAGACAAAGAACTGACAAGACCTTCAGAGTTATATATCATGCTAGCAAGACTTTTAATGAAGCACAAGAAAATTATTCAACCACTAAAAAAGAAATGTTAGCAATGGTCTTTGCTTATGAGAAGTTTAGGCCATATATATTGGGGTCTCATGTCATAGTGCGCATTGATCATGCTACAATCAAATACATGTCATAAAGAAAGATGTTATCAAGACTAATCGATGGGTTTTATTGCTATAGGAATTTGTTGAGATCAAAGATAGTATATAAAGATAATGTGATAATGATCACTATCGGGCATTAAGTCTATTAAAGATGAAATATGACTAAGATAAAAATTTCCCATGAGCAAATTTTTTCTGTGCATAATGCCTCATACTTATCAGATGTCATATTGTCAACTTTTTTTTGGCTTGTGGAATACACAATGATTTCTCAAATACACAAGAAAGAAGTCGAGGACTGATAGTTCTATTTATGGAATGAATCTAATGCTTTTTTAGAAGATGAACATATCATATCATCAGGAGATGTGTAACATATGCAAAACATGCTTGAATTTTGGATAAAACGTCAGGTATCACTACATTTATAGACACTTTGCAAGAGACAGTAACAACCCAGAAAATTTCACCAATATCGTCAACTCTATTCTAGACTGCTTATCCACTGGGTTAAGACAGAAATATGTCGTAGAATAAAACATCAATAGAAATGAGATGCCTTTACAAGGAATCATGGTGGTGTATTTCGTGTATAGAGTAGTAGCATTCTGCTTGTCTTCCACCTTCATTTGGAAATCTATGACACTCTCCTACAGGGATTACGTATCCAACTGGTGGAAGCCATAGTCAGCCTGCAAATAATGCCATTATAATTGTAAGGTTTATTCAAAGAAATATCTCACTAGATTTAGAGCCCCTATAACTATCATAAGTGATGAAGTGGTCATTTTGCAAACAGCGTTTGCCATAAAACTAATGAGTAGAGTACATGAGTCGTTCATGTTTGCGGATTAGCTTATCACCCTCAATCAAATGGGCAAGCTGAGATATCCAATAGAGATATCAAAACAATACTAGAGAAAATAGTAAATGCAAGCAGAAAAGACTAGTCAGCAAAGCTAAATGATGCATTTTGGGCATACAGAAATGCTTATAAATCTC